>MDKI01190292.1:0-25529 GCA_005239505.1 Nicotiana paniculata | reverse complement strand
CAATTATATATATGGGTGACTCCAAGTAAGCAAGCTTAGCTCATGCATTGTACTGGGAGTACGTTTTAAACATTTGATACTGAAAAGTCTAATTTGATTAAGCAGTACGCCATAATGCATGAACCACGAAATATTATTATTTGATCAAATAGCCATTACTACAATTTGTAATTAAATGAAGCAAACCATCCTAATGTCATTATTGGTTAATTAACTAAGAATAAGTTATAGTTATTTTCAGAACTAACGAAAACCCCTTCAGATGCCATTATTTAGTAATTGGACAATTCATCATATATATCTATTCAATTTACTTCATTCATTATAGGCATTAACCAATATATTACCCCGTAGATCAGTTATACAAAAAACTGTAATGTATTAAATTCATAACTCTTCACCTTCCTATCCCCATAAATATTCCTATAGCTCTTCTTCATATACAGTAGTATATAATAGCTCCCACAAGTCCTTTTTCCTACATTCATCACACTAATATATCCCACTCCATACTTATAACAAAATGAAGAATCTCACGATCTTTAAAGTTGTACTACTAGTTACCCTATTTTCATGGATGAATATTGTTCAAGCTCGACCTTTAACCACAAAATCTAGTACTAGTACGCTTTTGGCACGTCTAAAGTTAGAAGATGAAGAAGGTTCGTCGCAGTGTTGGGATTCATTATTAGAGCTCCAAGCATGCACCGGGGAGATCGTGCTTTTCTTCATTAATGGTGAAACTTACCTTGGTCCCGACTGTTGTGGTGCCATACGAACTATTGAACGCCATTGTTGGCCGTCCATGCTTGGCTCCATTGGTTTCAGTTCTGAAGAAGGGGATATTTTGCATGGATATTGTGATGCCAGTGAGTCTTTTTCAACACCAGAGATACCATCTCCTTTCGCTCCATAGTTTAAAGTGTTTTTTTTTTTATCTATTACGAGTATTATGAAAGATTACTATATAAAGCTTTGATCGACATGCTTGATGCTTGAGGTTATTCCACTTTTTTTTTTGTTGTCATGTTAATTACTTTTTTTAATTACGAAATTAAAGCTATAATAGTAGGTTATGACCATTATATTAGCTTACTTGATCGTCATAAACTCTTATATGAATTTTCCTGCTTGTATAATTGATGCAAACTGGTGGAATTTTACATTGAGTTTCAATAAGATCGCTCATTAATAAATTCGATAAATATATATATAAAAGCAAAATGGAATGGGATTGACGAGAGGAAATGAGTGCTTCGCGATATACTAACAAGTTTGCTTTCTTCGTTATTTTTCACATAATGAGCAGAAACGAATATAATAAAAGTTTAATTTGAAAAAGAATATAAACTTCCATTTACTAGTTTTTATTAAATTAAAAAGATGTTTTAGCGAAGAGGATTAAATGGATCTTTTTCATTTTCGTTTTGTACAGAATCTCTTAAGGAATAACGTCATCATATATAATTGATATTGTGGTTAAGTCAAATGGCAAGTTATTAAAAAGCTACTTGACATTCTCAAGGTGAGTTTAGACCATCTCCAATCCAACGCCAACTTTGACACCCAATGCTATTTTTGTATAAGATTTGGTGTTTTGGTGCTCCAACCAAACACCATTTTGGTGTGAGTGTTACACCAGTGAATAGTGTATGGCGTTGATGAATAATTTTATTATTATCATTTATTACGTAACACTTTTAATTTAACATATTATAATTTTGTAATTACTTATAGTTTTTATGTAATATTTTTATAATATTAATTTTATATTTTAGTATTGGTGTATAATTTTATAAATTAATTTTTGTATATTTTATTTTTATAAAATTGTAAGTTAATTTTATCATAAGTTATAATTGTATAAAAATATATAATCATCAAAAAATTAGAAAGTGCAAAACTAAAATATAATATGTTGTTAATAAATAATACAACGTTCATTGATTATCATAAAAATAAATATTTAATACAGTAGCGACTGACATAGATTAAAATTATAAATACATTAAATAACATAACGGGATGAGAAAATTACAACAATAATCTCGTATTCTGGAAGGCCGCTTCCAGATCCCACCAACATCATTAAAATATTGAGGCAGAGGATTGTTGTGGTTGTAACTGTTGAAATTATTGACTTCTTTTATCCATATTATATCCCGTCATATGGGATAAATATGTAAAAAATAAAAAAAGAATTTATTTTATAAAGAAAATAATATAATATAGAAAAAAGAGAAAAATATAAAAAAAAAATATTCTTTTTTAGTGTAAAAAATAGTGTAATGGGTTGGAGTTAATTTGCACCATTTTGGTGTAATAAAATGGTGCAAGTGTTGGAGAGGCCCTTAGGTGGAGATTTTCAAATAAGAAAATAAAACTTATATGGAATCCCATTTAATGAAAATCTTGGTTTTTTTAAATTTAATTTTGACTCTTATATGTAAATCTTCAATTCAATTTTGTTATGGATCTTTAATTGTTTAATCTCCAGCTAAATAGTTTCCTTTGTCCAGAGAAATATGAAAAAAGAAGAAGAAAAGTAGGAATTTATTAAGATAATTAAAATACTATAATTATGGCAAAAAAAGAAGAAGAGAGAGAACACAAATCAATCGAAACATTCATGGATAGAAAATCATCTATAGGAATTACTTTAACCAAAAAGAAGACGAAATAAATAAAGCTATATAGACGGTTAAAAAAGGAAAAGAGTAAATTGCTCTTCCACACAATGAATTTAATATATAGAACTGTTTTTCCTTTTATTCATAAAAAAATAGAAGTATTAATATAAGAGCGAAAGGACAAACAACAAATATATTGAAAGGAAGATTGATTATATTAGAACAACAATAAAGGAAGATTGAAAGTAATGATTTCAAAATAATAATAAATATATTTATATTGAATAGTAGGTCAAATCTTCTATCTACATCGATATATATAAAATATGACAATAATTTAAAATGTGATGAAACCAAGTGACAAGCTAATAAAAAGTCACATAGCAATTTTAGGACAAAACTACTAATTAAGACTTTGAAAAGGAAACATGATTAATAAGAAGTAACTGAATGAAGTTATCTAAAGTATTGTGATGACCCGATAGGTCATCTAGAGTTTTAGAATCTAATTATGTGTTTTGAAGCCTCCCATAGCTTCATTAAGCCTTCCTCCATTTGCGTGCGCAGTCCGGATATTTTTCCGGAAGGCTTTTATGATAAAAACTGATAAAAATATTAATTTTGCCTCAAAAATCCATTTGAGTTGATTTCGGTCAACGTTTTGAGCAAACGGACCTAAATCCATGTTTTGACAATCCCAGTGGGCTCGTATCGTGATTTGGGACCTAGGCGTACGCTCGGAATCGAATTCGGAGGTCCTAGCTCGAGTTATTGATATTTGTCGAAAATTGAAAGTTTAAAGGTTTAATGATTTTAAACAATCGACCAATGTTTGACTTTGTTGATACCCGGTCTGTATTTTGGTTCCGAAACTCGGTATAGGTTAATTACTATATTTATGATTTGTCTGTCAAATTTGGTGAGAAACGGAGTTGGTTTGATGTGATTCGGACGTTCGGTATTTAAAATAGAAGTTTTAAAGTTTTCTTGAAAATTTCATTTGATTTGGTGTCCAGTTCGTAGTTCTAGGTATTATTTCAGTATTTCGATCGTGCAAGCGAGTTCGTATCATGATTTTGGACTTGTGTGCACATTTGATTTGGACACCCGAGGGCTCAAGTGAATTTCAGATAGGCTACAGATGATATAAAATTAGAAAAATCTGGTTTTTCTATTTTCTGCTAGTTTCTGGTGTCATGTGCTTCGCGATGGCAAAGATTCTCTCGCGAACGCGAAGGGGAGTTTGGTACAGGGGAGATTTCCTTCATAGCGAACGCGGTAGCTGGATTGCGAACGCGGATGGGGGCCCTACCTTTCGTGAATGCGACCAGCTTCCTGTGAACGCATAGGCTTGGACCTGGAAAAGGGGGGGGGGGGTCATTGTTCTTCTACGCAAACGCGAGCACTGGTTCACGAACACGGAGGCAGGGGGGAGCATTCTTCGCGAACGCGTAAGAGGACTCGCGGATGCAGAGGCCTGGGGGGAGCAACCTTCGCGAATGTGTGGGTTCACTCGCGAACGCATAGGTCTTTGGGCCGCTGTCATTCGCGATAAGGCCTAACGCCCAATGATTGTTCAAAAACTGGATTTTTCCTATTTTTCAAAACCCTTCCATTAGAGCTCGGCCTAGGAGAGATTTTAAGAGAAAGCTCAACATCAATTTATAGGTTTGTACACTTTTACTCATTTTCTTCCATTTCTAACATCATTCGTTAATTCCTAGCCCTAATCTTTGTTCTTCCATGGTAGAAATCTGGGATATAGGAAGAATTGGGGGTTTTGCAAATTAGGGATTTAGACCTCAATTTGAGGTCAGATTCCGAAACTAATTACATAATCGGGCTCGGGGGTGAATGGGTAAACGAATTTTGGTCCGAACCTCGGGTTTTGACCAAGCGGGCCCGGGGTCAATTTTTGACTTTTTGGGGAAAAGTCTGGAAATTCTAAATTTATTCCTTATAATTTATTCCTTTAGCAATATTTGATATTATTGAGTCAATCGTGGTTACATGCGAGTGGTTTGGAGGCGGATTCTAGAGGAAAGGCCCATGTAGAGCTCTGAGTTGACTGCGGAGTGAGGTAAGTGTTGAGTTTAACTTGAGAAAATTAGGAACCCTTAAACTATGTGCGCGACGTATATGCGAGGTGACGAATGCTTATACGCCGTCGAATTACTTGTTTCCCTGATTTTCCATTTTCCCTTAATTATCTCCTTTCCTGCTTTAGCTGTTATGTGCTCTAAATACTTTCCATGCTTTAATTGCTACATGTTAATCATTGTTTCTCCTGTTAAAAATGTTAAACCTCTTCATGCTTTCCTGACTTGTTGCTATTTGCCTTAATTGGCGTACTTGCACTTTCTAATTTTCATTTACTGGATTGATCTTGCTGTGTAGTATTACCAATGTGAATTCCCATGTTGTACAAGGTTTCCTTTTTGGTTCCACTTGGTATTTAGATCGTAAAGGTTCTTGTGATTTGAATTATGTGCACATTGAGTAATTGTTACTGATATGGTTGGATCAGGTTGCACGCCGCAACATGTGAAATAAGGGTGGATTTATATTGTAGAATAAGGGTGAATTCATACTAATACGACGGGATCGGGTTGCACGCCGCAACATGTGAAATAAGGGTGGATTGATACGGCGAAATACATGTGAATTATGACACTGATATTGTTATATGGTGGGATCAGGTTATGTGCCCATATATATATATATATCGTTATTGTCGATGTTGTTACGGTAAAATAAGGGAGGATTCTGTGTTGTACGGTGGGATCGGTTTGCGCGCTGCAACAACCTATGTATTTCTATTTCCTTGAGCTGTATTAGTTTTCGGTATTTTCATTAGAAACTCTAAGGATTGGTAATTCTGAACGTCACTGGCTTATTTCTTGAGGTTGTAGGTATTATTTTCAGTTGAGTGTCTTATTTCGTTCCGTATTTCCTTTTATGTCTTTATTATATAATGCATACAGGTTGTAGTATGAGTGACTTGCTTATCCTCGTCACTACTTCGTTGAGGTTAGACTCGGCACTTACAGAGTATATAGGGTCGGTTGTACTCCTACTACACTCTGCACTTCTTGTGCAGATTTTGGAGCCGGTCCCAACAGCAGTTATTAGCGCACTCGAATTGGACAACTTTTAGAGACTTAAGGTACAACTACTCAATGCCCGCAGCTCTTGGAGTCCCCTTCCCTTTTTATTTAGTTGTGTACTTTCCTTTCAGACAACTTTATGTTATTTCAGACCCTTATTTGTACCACTCTAGTAGCTTGTGCACTTGTGACACCGGGTCCAGGGTTGTATTAGACGTTTGACTGTTTTAGCTTCCGCATTTTTACTTTGGATTATTGCAGTTATTTCAGTTCTTTCTCATTAATTAATTTAAATTGTTAAAAATAGATAAATTATTCTAACGCAGGCTTGCCTAGCAAATGAAATGTTAGGCACCATCACGGTCCCAAAGGTGGAAATTCTGGATCGTGAGAAGTATAATTAATAAAAGTAATTGAATGAAATTATAAATATTAAATAGTTTAAGTAATCTAAATAAGATATTAAAAATATATAGAGAGATAAGAATATTTGAATTGAGAATTTGTTTTGAAAGATAAAAGTATATTACTTTTAAATTTTGCCTCTAATTTCTAAGACCTAAAATAAAGATAGTTATAAAATTAATTACATACATAAAAGTAGATAACGAAAATTTAAAATAAAATTAAAACTCAATATTCTATATTGAAAATAAAGGAGAATAAATCTACGCTTGAAATAACGACATATGTGTTCAGCTATATGTTTAAGATTTATATATTTTTTTGTTATATGTGATAATAATAATAATAATAATAATAACAATAATATTAATAATAATACCTTATATTCTTCTGTCTATTTATTCTGTTAAACAAAATCAAACAAAAACTTATTCAAGCTTTTGAATTGAAAAAGAAAACTCCAAGGACGAAAAAATGCCTTGAGATTTTGATAAAATATAAAGTATGAGCATATGCACTTCTATTTTTTATTTATTTTTAAATTAAATACTAGATGAAATAATATCAAATTTTATATAAGAAAAATAATATAGAAAGAGGGGGTGGAGGCAGTGTGAGAAAATTTATACTTTAACTAATGTAAAAAATAAAATAAAGATAATAAATAAATAAAACTAAAAAATATATTTGATAAGTTTAAACATTAATCTGAACTATAAAATAAAAGAACACAAGAATAAAAGTAAATGAAAATTTTTATTAAAAGAAAAAGAAAACAAAAGTCATTTTTATAATGAGAGTAACGGAAGATATCAACAATTTTAAATTATGAGTAACATAATAACATGGACAAGAAACAAAAAAAAAGGAGAAAAAAAATATGTAAATACAAAATTTCAGTGTTGAGATACATAAAAGGATAAAACTTATTTGATTTTTGAGATGAGAAAGTTTTTGAAATAATTTATATGGTCATACTATATAGATAAAATCGTGTAACTGAAAATAATATAATGGATAAAACTAAAACAAAAATATAGACAATTGCCATAATTCTAAGAAACAACTAAAAAGAAGTAAACTTTCATACTAAATACAAAAAGGAAGGAGAAGGATACTAAAATAATAATTATTACAATTATTAGTAGATTTATGACATATAACAAACAAACTTTTCTGATTAAACTTTGAACTAATTCGCTTTTTCTATCATGAACTTTGAACTAATTCAATACCACGCATTTAGAAAAATAATATAAATATTTATATTACATGCTAAAAAATTAAAATATTATAGAACAAAAACTAATGTATAAAGAGATAAATAAAGATAATATGATTTTCTCCATACTTTAAATTTATTTGAAAAATAATATTCAAAAATATTATTGATGAATTTGAACAGCAAGAGAATTCTGAGAAATAGTCATACAAGATAAAATCACGTTAAATTTTATGAGTAATACAAAACTATATCCATTTTATTATATTAGTGTGGTAAGTTACTAAAAATTTCATGTCATAATATGATAATACTAAGTAACGGATAATACAATTAGGATAAGTAAGGAGCAAAAAAAAAAATATAAATTTTAGAAAAAATATAGAAATATAAGACTTATAAGTAAAACTACAATGAGAAAATTCATACATATAATCATAACTGAAATTATAATAAATAAAGAGTCATAAATGACAAATATTAAAGAAAGAAAGAATTCCAAACCATAACGCAAAATGTATATATTAATTAATTTTTGCATATGGGAAATTTTAGTTATTAAATAGAAGAATATAACTCATAATTCCATATTGAAAAAGAAAATAATATTAGAATATATAAGCATAAGATAAGATATTATATTTATAACACAAAATAACAATTATTAAAAAAAACTTATCTTTTTATATTTTTGATGAATTAAAAATTAATTTAACAAAAAAAAGAAGAAGATATTACATAATTTCAACTACAAGTAGAATGCAAAATGATAAAACTAATCAAATATTACACTAGAAAAGAATGTATAAAAAGAGAGGAATAAAGATAACATTAGAATATTTAAAATTTATATTAAGTAGTAAAAATAAGAGGTAAGTAAATAATACAAAAAGTATATTGATAAAATTTAGACAATTAAAGAAGTAAGAAAATATATATATCTATGTTATATTATGGAAAATAGTGAAAAAATATTAAGCTAATTGACAAGTTAATAACAAGCCACAATAGAAAAATATTTAGTATTAAATACTTGCTAATTTAATAAATAACGAAATAAGAAATAAATAATTTATTTAATTACTATATGATGTGTATCCTTTAATTATATAATTTATTTATTTTATTTTATATTTTTGTACAATATATTGAAAATAAAATAGCAACTAAAATTTATTAAGATAATATGATATACCAAATCATAATTTCATAATATTTTTTAAGTTTGTCCGGCTATAACACTAGTAACTACGTGAAAGATAAAAAGTGAAATACTGATCTCCAAAAACAAAAATGAGAATTTACACAACAATTACTCGATTTCATTGATCTTCAATCGGGAATTCACATTTTCTACAATTTGACTAATTTTCACTTCTGTTACAACATTCAAAGAAGACACATTTGGACCAGAAGAAAGCTGAGATTTACAGTAATGCCCCTAGAAATCATTATCTCCGCGACTGCCATCATAGCTACGCCGGACACTGTAATTACTCCTCCAAATCCGGCGATACTGCAGTCTCCGTTGCTTCCTCATAATTCTGGAAGATCCTCCAATTCTCGCCGCCGGCAATGACGCTTTCCTCGGCGTCGCAGCTGCAGAATTCGAAGCGAAGTGCTCCCCCATCTCCGGAGCAAAAAACCCTTTTCCCATATGGCTAAGAGTGTCCTCATACATATTAAACCCGGTCAGAAGAATCCCATCTAACCCATGAACAACAAATTTCGACCCGAGATAAAGATCCGGATCCGAAACCCGAACCCCATCAACTGTAACAAAAACGTTGTCGCTCTTGCTCTTCCCCACCAGGATACTGTAATGGGGCAAAAGGGTCTCGAGATACGGAGAAGTAAGGTTGCGGAGTTGGGTAATGGTGAGTCGGTGAGAAGGGATGACGTGGCACAGGAGTGCGGCCACGTAAGCATCGGCGTCGGAGGCCATATCGAGGGTGTAGAGAAAATGGTCTTTTGGAGCGAAGATAGTGAACGCCGATGAAGTATCGGCGACTGTGGAGAGCATTTGGAATTGGACGTTGGAGGTGTCTATGGCGTTGCTGAAGAGAGGGTAGCCGCGGTACCTTAAGGCTGCTAGGAGAGTGTCCAGTTCTTGCGGGGTAATGGTATTGTTTTTGTAGGTGGTCCATGTGGTGGGTTTTGTGGAGTTACCGGCGGTGGCAGTAGTATTTGTAGCGGGTAAATTAGAGTTGACGCCGGTGGTGGAGGTGTTAGCGTTGGTGGTGGATATTGAGGAGTTGACGGCGGTAGCGGTGGCGGCAGTGTTAGTGTTAGTGGCGGGTATTGTGGAGTTGATGGCGGTGGCAGTGGCAGTGACTTCGGTGGTGAGGCTAATGAAGTTGGCGGCGGCGTTCGTGGTGGAGATGATGAAGAGGATGAGGAACAGAGTGAGGAGCGATGAGTTAGCCATAGAGAACGGTTTTTCGTTTGGCGGTTTTTTCTGTTTTCGAAGCAGTTGAAAACTTGAAATTGGAATGAGGGGAGTTGTAAGATGTGGAGCGTATATAAGTACACAATTTCTTCGGTGGATCG
Organism: Nicotiana paniculata; assembly: GCA_005239505.1. Classification (NCBI taxonomy): domain Eukaryota; kingdom Viridiplantae; phylum Streptophyta; class Magnoliopsida; order Solanales; family Solanaceae; genus Nicotiana; species Nicotiana paniculata. The sequence continues at coordinate 15,615 of MDKI01190292.1, read as the reverse complement.
TGGCCGTTGGATTAGTATAACAGTGTGGAAGTATTGATTTTCTTTTTCTTTCTTAAATTCGAAATTTTAATTATGTTGAAAATAAAATAGAAGTTTTTGATAAACGTATTATTTATAATCAAAGTTATAAATTATCCAACTAAGCAAAATATGAAGCAGGCTGAAACTCTACTATAATAACAGCTCAATTCCATTTTGTGGTCAATTACTCAATTATATGAATCTTCTTTATTTATATTTTTCATTCAAATCTGTCGCAATTTAATAGTAAAAAAAGCTAATATCATAAAATCTACAATTCATATTTCTAAACTATAACGCAAACTCTATTAGATCTGCCGCCATATCAAGATTATGTACCAGCAATGGCGAAGCCAGAAAATTCAATAAGAGTATTCAAATTTTGAACACCCTTTGTCAGTGGGCTATACAAATGTGTTCAAAGTCTATTTTTAATCAATAATAAATAATATTTTACTTTATATATAGTATAATTTTGTAGGAAAGGATGATCAACCTAACATAGCTTCGCCCCTAACCGAGGGTAAAAAAGGAAGAAAAAAAATAGTTTACATAACTATAACGCAAAGTATATTTGGAAATGGATTTGGTACTGAAATTCAATTCTCAAGTCCATAGCCCAAATTCCATGTGCATCATTGACTAGATTCACAGTTCAAAGAATACAAATGAAAAGTACTCAAATTACACGGATTTCAGCAATGTATGGAGGTACTTTTGTTTATCTCAGATATATAGTTAACATAAGAATAATGAAAATTCAATTAAGCAGTATGTTTATCATGAAAATGGTGTTAACAATTATACTTGATTTGTGATTTTAAAAGTATGTTATTTATTCCAATACTAGTTAATAATCAAGAAATGATAAGTGTAAGTAAGAAGAATGTGATAACCAAACTAGTTTTGCTAAAGGAACGAGGGCCTCGAGGTTGATGGTTTCATGGCCTCGAAGTCAGTTTAGTAACAATAAAGCATGAACAATGAATGAAAAACAATGAAATTGAAGAATAAACTTGAGCACAACAAACGAGAAAAGCAGAGTAAAATATTCTTATAGCAGTGAATGATATATCCTTACAAAATAATTGGGGTCCCCTTTATATAGGAGGGGAAAACCCTAATATGGTATACGTCTAATTATGACAATGAATTCTATTGGTACAACTGTATAACGGCCTAGTACAGATCTGTACTATTTTTCACAAATCTTATCTGTCCTAACCACGTGTCCTTGGAAATTTTCCGCTTTTCCTTGACTGTCATCGATTTCGTACTGCCTCGAGGTAGGCCGTGACGGCCCTTCGATATGCTTTCTCGAAGTGCACATTCTGAGATCGGACTTGAACTTCATCTCGGACATGAGCTCGGGTTCGAAACATAGCATAGACTTCGAAATCGGACTCCTCCGATTTCAGCCGTATACAGATAGTCCCCGTGTTTCTTAGAATGAAATGATGAGAAATGATTTGAATTTATGAGGTCTTGGATGATGATATCATTCCTGTGACGTAGGCGTTGAAACGACCGAAACGTCACGTCGGTTCTTTTCCTCAGAAACATTGAGTGCTCGCTAGAGCCGGTCGGCCACCAAATCAATGAACAGTCGTCGTTTTCCCCTATATATATCCGCTTCCGTTTCTTATTATGAACTTTTTCACTATGCAATATTTATTCTTCTCTATAAGCTTTCTTTTCACCACCGGTTCCTCCGCCGTATTAGCTAAAAAAACTCGCCGGTTTATTAAACTCTTCCTTCTTTTTCTAAAGAAACTATGGCCAAAACTTCCAAATCCATTCCTCCGAAAGAAGGAACCTCCACTTCTGCTTCCCGTCCGGCCGGTGGTAAATCGCCGGTACTCAATGAGATTGTGCCGAGTAATTTTTCTTTGAAGAGAGAATTTACAATAGAGAAACCTCCCGATGTTCCCGGGTGTCGGGAACACGCATCGAGATATATAAGATCCATCGAGGAAGGAGGTTGTTCTGCAAATACCTTCTCAAGAAGAGGATATTACGACCCATGTAGAGGATTTTTGAGTGTATATACATACCCCTTTACACTGGGTCCCCTCGACCCACTCGTGCTCGAATTTTGCCAAAAGTATCAAGTTACACTGGGCCAAATTCATTCGTCCTTCTGGCGTATCATATTAATGATGAGGTTCTTCGCCCAAAAGGCAGAGATCGAGTTCACCCTCAGCCAACTCATCCGATTGAATCGACCTCAACATTTTCGAGGTTTAATCAAGCTCCAACGCCGATCCGCAAAGTCCTTCTTCGCCAGTAACGACGAAGTCAGGGATCGAGGTTGGATGAGCCGGTTCATCCGAGTGAGGACCATCGACATTGTTCCTAAGGAGTTCCTGCCGTTCCTCGAGAAATGGAACTTCAAACGTGAGTAAAATATCTTGCTTTATTTCTTTTCCATAATTTTCGCTGAACTTCGCATAATTGTTCCTCTTTTACTTCCACAGCGGTTCTATGGATGCCTAATGTGGTCCTCGATCTAGCGGATTGGGCTCACAAACTGCTTCCACTTCATCTTACGACAAACGCAAGTGGAAGGATTTGTCGAAGGGCAAGTGGGAAGCGAAACACCACGGTACGTGTTATAATATTTCCTTCCTAAAAAAGAAGAATCCCTTTCTTCATGTGGCCTAACTCCACTATCGCAGGCATCGGTTATTTCTCTGAGATGAGGCCGCCCCCTCTAGGGGAGGAAGAGGGATCCTCAGTTCCGAAGCCAAAGAAGAATAATAAGAGGAAAAGATCCTCGAAGAACGAGGACACCCGAAGCAAAGTAAAACCAGCTTGGATATGCAAGAAGAATGTTGTTATCAACGAGGATTCTGAATTTGTCCGCCGGTACATGAGTGATGATGAATACAAGATTGAGGGTTCGATGTTGGTGACCCAAACCAGAAAGTCTTCCGAGGCTGCTGAGCCCACTGGAACCGAGGCCCCTTTCCTTGAAGGAGGAGTTCCAAAAGAGAAAAGGGACGAAGGCCCTTCATCACCTGATTTGGCGACTGCTTCTCAGACTTCGGGAAATACTCCGAAGGGAGCGAGCTTCGAAGCACCTCTGCCCGGTCAGAGCGCCTCGGGTGATCTCCCTGAGGCAACGACAATAGGTCATTCACCGTCATTTCCATCTTTCTCCTAAGATACCGTAAGGGATTCTCGGAACCTAAGGACGCCCGAGTTAGGCAGAGTCCCAAGTGAAAACGACCCTTCCAGGGTTGCTTTACTGGGGTTGATGAGGCCAAACCAGCGGATGCAAACTCGACCTTCGAGGAGGCTCGACGTCTTTACTCAATTGTAATTTTTCAATAGCACTATGATTTTTCCAACTTCATAATTTCTTCTTTTGTTTAATCGAACTTTCCTTTATGCAGGCCTTCGACAAATTTAAGACTGAGCTGAGTCGTTGTGAGGCCGAACTGCGTAGGTCCTCGAACGAGGAGAAATCCCTCAGGCTCCTGTGTGACAAAAAGTAAAGGGAATTGAGGCAACTTCGATCAGAGTTGACCAGAGCTCGGGAATACGAGGACGAGCTAGAGAAGCAAGTAACATTAGTCTTGAAAAAATATGGACTCCCTATCCCACCTTCGGAGGCTAACACTTCGATGTCTCAGTTGCAGCAAAAGGTAGAGATGCTGGAACGCCTTCGGGGTGAAGTCAACCAGGTCAACTCCCAGTGCAATGAATGGAAGGCACAAATGGATATCCTTGCTGCGGCCAAAAAAGATGCATTGGCAAAAGTATCCTCCCTCGAGATTCAACTCCGGAACGCTCAAGAGAGCAATTCAGTTCAGGCGAGCAGGATACCCGAGCTTGAAGGCCAAAGATGATGTCGACGAAGCCTGGGCCAAAGCCAAAGAAATACAAGCCACAACCGACAAGACGGTAGCCATCTATTTGAAAGATGCTACTGATACTCAGATGGAGTTGAGGGGGGGCCTCCGACCGGGAGAAGAGAAGCAGCGACTATGTCCGATGCCGATCCCGGATGGAAACCCTCGAGGAGATCCATGCTAAAGTCTTCGATCTCTCCGAGGAGATAGAGCAGGCTAAGGCAGATGAGGTTGATGCCAAGTTGGTCCTTTCCTCCGATGACGAAGCTGATGTTGAGGATAATGAAGATGAGGCTGACGAGGAGGCTTCCGGGGAAGAGGATGGTCCCGAGGGGGTTGATGAAGACAAAGTCCCTATGGGAGCTGCCTCCAAGCAGGAGACCCCGACGATAGACTAGGCTTTCTTTGATTTTTTTGTAAGGGCTCCCTGTGGGAGTATTGTAAATGTATTTTTGTACCATTATCTGATATATAAAGAAATCTTTTGTTTCATCTTTGTGCTTCCGTCTTGATTTTGCCTTTGGAATGAGATTTGGTTTTGTTGACGATCAGTTCGATGTATTGGACTTAGAATATAAAAACCTTAGGTTTTGTGTTCGATGAACGATCGATAATAGGTGACCACTTAGGGTCCGGTCTTCGAGCTAAGCTTTAGCTCGGGATTTTTGAGTCTGAACTACGTAAGGTCTCAGCACGGTGAGCTTCGTCCTTGAGTTTTTTAATTATCGGCCCTTAGGCTTTAAAGCATCGGCCCTTAGGCACTTTTAAGTTATCCCTTAGGCTCTTTAGGTTGTCCCTTAGGCTCTTACAAGTCGACCCGTAGGCACTTTTCGGTTGCCCCTTAGGCTCTTTTAAGTTGGCCCTTAGGCTCTTTAGGTTGGCCCTTAGGCTCTTACAAATCAGTCCTTAAGATCTTTTTAGGTTGGGTCAATTCGACCTCAAAATGGCTATAATTTTCCCCCTTTCTGGCTAAAGACTTGTAAAAATTTTGTTATGCCTTGGCATGTTTTTATATTCGTTTGACTTTTCGATGGTTCGATTTATTGGAACCTCGATTGCAAGTCGATGTGTGACGATAGTTGAATACCTCGTGAGGTTTTCTCAAAGGCTGATTTTTTCGAAGCCTTCACATTATTCGGGGCTGATCTTATCGAAGCCCCTTTGCTTTTGCCGAGGGTAGAATGATTTAACCGGTTTTTTAAAGTATTTGAAGGCCTTTAGTTTTATGGCGGAAGTCGTACGTCTCCGGGCTGCATTATTTCGGTTGTAGCCTTTTCATATGGCCGTAGCCTTTAGTCCCCGAGTGAGATGGCCTTGGCCTGAATATCGAGGGGATACCTTTTTTAAGGTCTTATAAGTGTGTGTATGTCTCATTGAGGTCTTGTAAGTTCGAGTATGCCTCATTGAGGTCTTATAAGTTCGATTTTGACTCATTGAGGTCTTATAAGTTTAAGTTTGCCTCATTGAGGTCTTATAAGCTCGAGTTTTTGATGGCTCGACATGTTGACTGTCGATGACAGTCCCTGAGTATTCGAGTATATTTGGCCCTTGAGCCGTTAAATGTGAAAATAGTAGACTTCTTCGAGGCACAAAAGTGTTTTGATATAATAAGAGTGCTTTTTTGAGTAATCGATACATGCGTACATGTTTTTTTCCCTCGGAGGCTCGATTATCCTATATAGACACGGTTCATTTGACTGTTTAGCCCATTACAACATTCTTTCTATCGAGGTCCTCCTTGGCATGACTTGTTTTCTTCGAAAATGTAACCTCCAAGGGTGATGCCCCCCAGTATTCGATGTTGATAGAAAAGAAGCCTTGGATACTTATTGAGTTTTCCTTAGGTAGCATATAGGTGTTGCCTCGTTAAAAACCTTGCCGGTAAAACCCATTTGGGATAAAACCCGAACACCTGTAAGAAGTTAGTATGAAATATAAATGAAAAAGGGTGAAGGTTATACCTCAGCAATAATAGGGTTTTGAGCAATGATATATTCCAATTGTTTGGTAGAGTCTCGCCTTCCATAGTGCTAAGCTTGTAGGATCCTTTGCCTATTACTCCGAGGACACGGTACGGTCCTTCCCAACTAGGGCCTAGCTTCCCTTCATTTGAGTTTCGAGTGTTGAGGGTGACCTTCCTTAGAACCAAGTCCCCAAATTCGAAGTATCGAAGGTTTGTTCTTCTATTGTAGTACCTTTCGATCTTTTGTTTTTGAGCGGCCATTCGAACTAACGCGGCCTCGCATTTTTCATCTAGTAGCTCGAGAGAGGTGTTCATGGCCTCGTTATTCGAATCCTCGGTGGCATGCTGAAATCTGACGCTCGGTTCCCCGAACTCTACTGGGATCAGCGCCTCGGACCCATATACCAAAGAAAATGGGGTCTCCCCTATGCTTGACTTCGATGTTGTTCGATATGCCCATAGTACTTCAGGCAATACTTCTCTCCATTTCCCCTTTGCATCATCTAACCTCTTTTTCAAGTTTTAGATGGTGGTTTTGTTTGTGGACTCAGCTTGACCATTTGCACTTGGGTGATAAGGCGTTGATAATATCCTTTTGATTTTATGGTCTTCGAAGAATTTTGTTACTTTGCTGCCGATGAACTGCTTCCATTATCGCATGTTATCTCGGAGGGAATCCCGAATCGACATATGATATGGTCCTATATGAAGTCGATGACTTCTTTTTATCTTATCTTCTCGAAGGCCTGCGCTTCTACCCATTTTGAGAAGTAGTCAGTCATAAATAAGATAAATTGAGCTTTACCTGGCGCCGTTGGCAGGGGACCGACGATGTCCATCCCCCATTTCATGAATGGCCACGGGGATAGGACCGAGTGTAGTTGTTCACCGGGTTGATGTATCATCAGTGCAAATCTTTGGCATTTATCACACCTTTGAGAAAATTCCTTGGTGCCTTTTTCCATGCTATCCCAGCAATATCCCGCTCTAATCACCTTGCGAACCAAGGAGTCGGCATCAGAGTGGTTGCCACAAGTGCCCTCGTGGATTTATCGTAGCACATAATCAGTGTCCCCTGGTCCCAAACATATTGCCAATGGTCCGTCGAAGGTCCTCCTATACAGTGTCGTATTCTCGTTGAGTGAAAATTGGGTTGCTTTGGCTCGGAGGGCCCTCGATGCTTTTGGGTCTGCGGGGAGCTTCCCATGCTTCAAGTAGTCGACATACTTGTTCCTCCAATCCCATGTTAGGCTCGTTGAGTTGATTTCTGCATGACCTTCTTCGATCACCGACTTTGATAGTTGTACGATAGTCCCTGGGACTATGTCATCTTCTTCAATAGACGAACCCAAATTTGTGGGTGCATCGGCCTCGCTATTCTGTTCTCGAGGTATGTAGACCAGGGTCCACTCTTTGAAGTGACGCAATGTCACTTGAATCTTGTCTAGGTATCTTTGCATCCTATCTTCTCGGACCTCGAAGCTTCCATTTACTTGGTTAACTACCAAAATAGAGTCACATTTCTTCGATGACCTCTGCTCCTAGGCCTTTGGCTAGTTCGAGGCCTGCAATCATGGCCTCATACTCGGCCTCATTGTTAGTCAATTTTGAAGTTTTTATAAATTGTCTGATGACGCAGCCTGTAGGCGGTTTTAAAACTATACCGAGCCCGAATCCTTTCACATTTGAGGCACCGTCAAGGAAGAGTGTCCATACCCCCGATGATGTGCCCGTTTTTAACAAGAATTCTTTTTCTACTTCGGGCACGAGGGCATGTGTAAAATCGGCCACGAAGTCTGCTAGAATTTGAGACTTGATAGCCTTTCGAGGTTGATATTCGATATCATATCCTCCAAGTTCGATGGCCCATTTGGCCAGATAATTCGGGCTTATGAAAAATGTTTAGAAGTGGATATGTAGTTTATACACATATATGATGACATTGAAAATATGATTTCAATTTCCTAGATGCACTTATTAATGCAAGGGCTAGTTTTTCAAAATGCGGATACCTGGTTTCAGCATCTTCTAGGGTCCAAATCACATAATAGAAAGAAAATTGCGTACCTTGCTCTTCTCGGACCAACACTCCACTTACCGCTACCTCGAACACGACCAAATATAAATATATTGTTTCATCCTCCTTCGGAGTATGGAGCAAAGGTGGGCTCGAGAGATATCGTTTTAATTCTTCCAAGGCCTGTTGATATTCTGGAGTCCATTCGAAGTTGTTCTTCTTCTTGAGTGGGGAGAAGAAATGATGGCTCCGATCTGAAGACCTCGAGATGAATCAACCTAAGGCAGCTATCCGCCCGGTTAGCCGTTGCACAACTTTCACATTTTTTACTACGGTGATCTCTTCGATGGCTTTGATTTTGTCGGGGTTGATCTCGATCCCCCTGTTTGACACCATGAAGCCCAAAAATTTGCCCGAGCCAACTCCAAAAGCGCATTTCTCGGGGTTGAGCTTCATATTGTATCTTCTTAGGATATTGAACGTCGCCTGCAAATGAGTTAAATAGTCCTCTGCGTGCAAGGACTTAACTAGCATGTCATCAATGTAAACTTCCATAGATTTGCCTACTTGATGTTCGAACATCTTATTAACTAGGCATTGATATGTTGCTCCCGCATTTTTTAGCCCGAAGGGCATTACATTATAGCAATATATACAATACTTTGTGATAAACAAAGTGTTTTCCTGGTCCTCTGGGTTCATTTGAATTTGATTGTACCTGGGATAGGCGTCGAGAAAAGTAAGGATCTCGTGGCCAGCCGTGGCATCGATCAATCGATCGATGTTGGGAAGTGGGAAAGAATCTTTAGGGCATTCTTTTTTCAAATCCTTATAGTCCACACACATTCTAAGTATATTCCCTTTTTTTGGGACTACCACTACGTTAGCTAGCCATTCGAGGTATTTCACTTCCCTAATGGATCCTATTTTGAGAAGTTTAGTTACCTTATCTTTGATGAATGCATGCTTTACCTCGGATTGAGGTCTCCTTTTTTGCTTCACCGGTTTGAACCTAGGTTCGACACTTAGACGATGGGTGGTTGTGGGATCCCTGTCATATCTAAGTGGGACAAGCGAAGCAATCAATGTTATCAATAAGAAATTGAATGAGTTTTTTCCTGAGTTCGGGGGTTAATCCCATTCCCAGGTATACCTTTCATTCTGGAAGACGCTCGATCAATATGGCCTGCTTGAGTTGTTCGACTGTGGAATTCGTTGCATCTAATTCCTCAGGGGAGGCGAAGGTTCGAGGCTTGAGGAAATCTTCTTCTTCGTCCTCGACCACTTGTTCATCGGGCTCCTGCCCCTCGGGCTCAACCGAGGGTATGGACTGCGATTGCTATTTGGCTACCTGTTTGTCTATTGACTTCTCCGAGGTAGATGGAGTCGACTCTGGTGCCAAGTCGTGCACCGCGAACATCTCCTTAGCTGCATGCTGCTCTCCGTATACAGTTTTCATGCAATCCTTTGTAGGGAACTTCATCATTTGATGAAGAGTTGATGGAACTGCCCTCATACTATGGATCCACGGCCTTCCAAGTAGAGCATTATACCTCATGTCACCTTCGATGACATGAAACTTGGTGTTCTATATGGTTTCGGCCAGGTTTACTGGGAGGATTATTTCTCCCTTTGTTGTTTCACTCGCCATGTTGAATCCATTCAGGACTCGAGAGGCAGGTATGATTTGGTCGAGTAGCCCAAGCTGCTCCACGACCTTCAGCTTGATTATATTGGCCGAACTACCTGGATCCACGAGCACACGTTTAACTTGAATTTTATTTAAAAGGATAGAAATTACCAGTGCATCATTATGAGGCTGAGATAAGGCCTCGATGTCTTCTTCGTTGAATGTAAGAGTGTCCTCGGGTATGTAGTACCGAGTCCGTTTTTCCCTTGTGATGGATACTTTTGTTCGTTTGAATATGGGTCCCTGTGGGACGTCGACTCCTTCGATGATCATTTGAATGACGTGCTGGGGCTCTTCTGGTTCATTCTTCCTGTTTGCATCTCTCTCTCGAAAATGGTTCTTTACCGGTCGATTAGAAATTCTCGGAGGTGCCCCTCGTTGAATATTCGGGCTACCTCCTCTCGAAGCTGTCTGCAGTCCTCGGTCCTATGACCATGAGTACCATGATACTTTCACATTACGTTGGGGTTCCTTAGAGAAGGATCAGACTGTATGGGCTTGGGCCATCTCGTGTCTCTAATCTTACTGATGGCTGATACGATGTCTGAGGCATCGATGTTGGAGTTGTATTCTGATAATCGGCGTGCCTCCATCAGTCCCGAGTGTCTGTCAAAATCGACCTTGCTCATGAGTCCTGGGGAGCTTTGACCTCGATCCGTTCTTTCATTTCGAGGTATGTTATGCCTCGAAGTGTTTCTTCGGTCTTCAATGTATGGTCGGTACCTTCCTTTGTTTGGTCTCGGCTCTATTTATTCATTTCTCGATTTATTTGCTAGTAGCCTGTTCGGATAAATTGATCCCGAGGGGGATCCCAACTAGTCATCCTCGACCCTAATTTTTGACTGGTACCTGTTGTGCATATCCGCCCAAACGGCGGGATACTCGATCAAGTTCTGCTTCAGCTGCCTCGAAGCTATTGAGCTTCGTTCATTTAGCCCCTGTGTGAAGGCCTGTACAACCCAATCATCGGGGACTGGCGGTAATTCCATACGTTCCAACTGGAAACGGGAAACGAACTCCCTCAACATCTCGTTCTCTTTTTGCTTGATTTTGAATACATCGGACTTCCTTGTTGCAACCTTTATGGCACCAGCATGTGCCTTTACAAATGAGTCTGCCAACATGGCAAACGAATCTATTGAGTTCGGTGGGAGGTTATGATACCACATCATGGACCCCTTGGACAGTGTTTTTACAAATTTCTTCAACAAAACAAACTCGATCTCGTCGTCTTTTAAGTCATTCTCCTTTATGCCACAAATGTATGTGGTAATGTGACCATTTGGATCTATGGTCCCATTGTATTTTAGAATGTTGGGCATCCGGAACTTCTTCGGAATGGGCTTTAGAGCCGCACTCGGTGGAAATGGTTTCTGTACAAACTTCTTCGAATCCAGTCCTTTCAAGACCGGGGGTGCTCCCGGGATCTGATCGACCCTCGAGTTGTAGGTTTCGACTTTCTTGTCGTTGTCCTCTATCTTCTTTTCTCCTGATTCGACCCTCTTAGTGAGTTCCTCGAGCATCCTCATGATGGTGGGGTCAGTTCCTGACCTATTATTGCTTGATCTTTCCGGTCCAGGCTCAACTCGAGGAGTTGTTTCTGGTCCTACTGTGCTCGGAGTCTTTTGCTGATTCTGTAACTGAGTGATAGAAACTTGTTGTGCTTGCAACATTTCAAAGATTACTTTTAGGCTGACTTCTCTTTCTTCTCGAGCATGTGTTCTTTGTACGTCAGTTTGGTCTCCTTCACGTACACTTCCTTCAATATCAGTACCCAAATTGACGTGCAAAGCAATATGTGAACCTACATCGACAACGTTTGGTACTGGTGCTACCCCAGGGTTTAGCGGTGGCACACCGACCCTTGAAGCTGTTGCACTATTTTCTCCATGGAACCCGAGACCGTCATTTCCATTGCGTTTGCTGAGTTAGACATATTTTAACATGAAATCAAAGAATCTTTGGACAGGAAAAAGTGTGAAGAATAATGTGTGTTATCAAAAAACTAGCACCAAAATAATCACTATTATCTTTAGCCCCACAGTGGGCACCAAACTGTTTACCTCAAAAATAGTGTTAATAATTATACTTGATTTGTGGTTCTAAAAATATGTGATTTACTCCAATATTAGCTAATAATCAAGAAATGATAAGTGTAAGTAAGAATAATGTGATAACCAAACCAGTTTTGCTAAAGGAACGAGGGCCTCGAGCTTGATGGTTTCAGGGCCTCGAGGTCAGTTTAGTAACAATAAAGTATGAACAATAAATGAATAACAATGAAGTTGAAGAATAAACTTGAGCACAACAAACGAGAAAAGCAGAGTAGAATATTCTTATAGCAGTGAATGATATATCCTTACAAAATAATTGGGGTCCCCTTTATATATGAGGGAAAATCCTAATATGGTACATGTCTAATTATAAAAAAAAGTTCTATTGGTACAACTGTATAACGGCCTAGTACGGATTTGTACTATCTCTCACAAATCTTATCTGTCCTAACTATGTGTCCTTGGGAATTTCCCGCTTTTCTTTGACTGTCATCGATTTCGTACTGCCTCGAGGTAGGCTGTGACGGGCCTTCGATGTGCTTTCTCGAAGTGCACGTTCTGAGATCGGACTTGAACTTTATCTTGAACATGAACTCGAGCTCGAAACATAGCATAGACTTCGAAATCGGACTCCTCCAATTTCAACCGTATACACAGTAGTAATAAAAAATTTAATGAGATTTGAACTCTTAACAATGTAAGAGAAGGTTCCATTGGTACATGAAGCTATAAACTATATATCCATATCCTCCCTCTGTTGATTAATGGTGTATTATATATGTATGTATGTATGTAATCAATAAGAATTCAAAGTTTCGAAGTGGTGCGTCATGAGTCAGTGTTATTTATTCTAATTTCAAATTAAAATAAGGTATTACAAGTTAAATTCTATTATAAACGTCAATTAATAATATAATTAATTTGTTATCACAGGTTAAGCTATACCGATAATATAAGTAAAATATCTTTACACAACCGGTGTACATATAATTAGCTTAAATCCATTTTCTATTACTGCATTAAAGGTGAACGAAAACATGCAAAATCAAATTCTATACCTTTTTTAACTTATTCAAGTCAACCTCATCATAAAGCTAATAACTTGTTTGGATGGTTGTTACCTGTTGTATCGTATCGTATTGTTGCTTTAAATATGATGTTTGTTTTGATTGTTATTTAAATTTTATTGTATCGTATCGTTAATTCTGTCGTTACGCAACGGCGAAATGTGCCACTTTATGTAACGACCGATTTGGTGTGGTCGTGTCGTTATCTTGTCTTTTTCTCTCAATCTCACCCTTAATTATTGTTAAATAATTTTATTTTATCATTTATCCTACCTTTTTATATAGTAATTTTACCTGTATCATAATTGTTTTTTATAATATTACAAGTTTATTCTTCATATTGTTGGTGCGCGATATTATGAAACGACGACAAACGACACAATCTATCCAAACATTGTACTCATCAATCGATACATTACAATACGATACGATACATTATAAAACGATATGTAAGAACATAACCATCCAAACGAGCTGTAAGAGGATGATTTATTTGCTTAATACATCATATTATAGTTGAACATAAAAGCTTAAGAAAAAGTTTTATGCTATTTTCTAAAAAGCTTAATCCCTCTCCAACGAGACTCCATACGATCAGACTCATTATCTTGTCCATAAACTCCAAACTTAAAATAATGATGGTCTCCACTTCTTCCTAAAGCTTCATACTTGAGATTTCCATTTATATAAACCTTCAATTTACTTGCACCAAAATCATGAATGACATTTAGCCTAAACCATCTGTTGTAAATGTTTGGTTCAATTGTTGTTCTATAATAAGTGAGGTCCCCATTGTATACTCTTAGCATTAAGGTTGTGGCTGAAGTTGATGCTCCAAATATTTGCATTATTGACACACCAGTTGTACCACTTGGAATATATCCATATGCCTCAAATTGCCACACACCCGATGAATAATCGCGCCCCTGAAATTAATAAATCAATTAATTGTTAAAACGTTAGATGAAATATCTCTCTCTTTTTCATTTAGCAATATAAATGCTTTTGAACATGAAAAATATATAAGAGTTGCAGTAACTTGATGACCGTGTACAAATAACTTGAGTTCGGAATTGAGCAACTTTGCCTTTTGTTAGACTTTTAATCAAATATTAATTAATCCCGTCATTAGTAAAAACAAGGTTTCTCTTTTGCCCTAATCTCCTAATGAAGCTCAACTTGAGGGGTAGTTTTGAACTATAGTAAAAAGTTAAGAGATAAAAATCTCGAAGAATTTGGATATGTGGAGTCCATCCATATAAATGGCAAGGGCAAATACAAGAGATATTTCAACGACAAGAATATGGATGGGCCAAACGTAACACTAAGGCAAAAGTAAGCAATTTCGTATAGTATAGAGGCAAACTTGAATATATTCTCTTTTCTACGATTAATTTTCGAATAGATATAAATAATTCACATAACCCACTATAGATAACTAGTTTGCAACTCATGATATATAAATGATTGATTTTTTCTTTTTGTGGCTTTACCGTAATACGAATTTCAGTACGGGGTTTTGTTTGGCTAGTGGGAGTATGAGGCTTGTCCGTCTTGAAAACCCACATCTTATGAACTCCATTGATAAAGGAATACGTTTGATTTACAGCCACATCATAAGGCTTTTGAATTTGGAAGTTGCTTTGGCTAAGAGTTACGGAAGTGAAACCATCAGTAGGATCAGCTTTGCAACACAGATGGTTTTGGATTACAATTAGTTGGAGAAGAGTGAATAATATCAATGGGAGAAGATATCAAAGCCATATTTGTTTGATGAAATAGTCAATAGATTTTGGCTGAAACTTCGAGTAGCTAGGTGTATTTATAGGGAAATATTTTGAGAAATTTGTAGAAGTCACTCAACATGCGATGGTGACACTTACAATTTGCATCATTAGAAAAGAAAAAAGATAGCTCGGTACACAAGATATCTCGCGTTTACACAAGGTTCGTGGAATGGTCGCATCATAAATTAAGATTATGATATAGACAGTCTATCTTAACGGTATTGCTTCCACCGTTCAAATACGTGACTTATAAATTATACGGAGACAATTTTACCGCGTGCTCAAAGGTTGCCTTCCTTGCCATTAGCATCGTTGAGACAAGAATATGAGTTGAAGGGACTAAGATTGTGCTGATTAGTCTTTGCCACTGTGAGATGAACGGCTTGGTACGATTCTTCGCATTGAATAACTCTTAAATGGACAGACGACAGAATAGGGGTGGCGGGCGTGTCGGGTTGGATATGAGCGGGTGAAAATAGATAATAAAAAGAATGGATAAATTATCTGATCCAACCCGTACTTGAGAAGTATAAAAAATGGCCTATTCGGCTGATAATATGGATATTCATATTATCCATGGCTTCTTGAATATCATTACTTACGGGAGAACTTCCTAGTCTTCCAAACTTGAGGAACCCCAATTTGAAGATTTACAAATGTAAAAGTTAAACACATAAGTTATCCATTGGTTAATCATTTTTTAAGTGGATAATATAGTTGTTATCTATATTCGATCCGTTTTTAAATGACTCATTATCCAACTAATTTTTTAATGAATAATATGGGTGGATAACTGTTTTCTTTTAATCATTTTGCCACCTCTAACGTTGGATAAGCCTAATTCAAACGGCAACAGCTTTTTACTCACTAGTGCATATGCAAAATTTTACCTAAACACTTACTTTATAATGAGTCTGAATTTAGGACTATATGTTAATTCTAAAACTTTATTTCTTTTCTCAGTTGATATTTAATTTGTATAGTTCAAAAATATCGACCAATATATATATTGCTTTAAGAAAAAAAAGTTATTTTACGCAAACGTGTGTAAAGAAGGGATAATATACTGCCACTGCTTGCTAAGTCCTATTTTATACTACTAATATATATATATATATATATATATATATATATATATATATATATATATATATATATA
>ML350339.1:0-21107 GCA_005239505.1 Nicotiana paniculata | reverse complement strand
TTTTATATATCCTATATGCTGGTTACATATTGGTTGATGTATTAATGGGTATTCAAAATTGGGTCAGATTTGGCTATGGCCCAAACTCTCATCCTTACACTAGCAAATTTAGTCTTAGAATGCTTTGAACAAGTACTTTGTATCCTAAAAATGCTCCTTACACTAATACTATAAATAACTTAGGAAAAGACAAAGAACTTATGAAAAATAATAACTTTGCATATAAGCAATTAAATCATCGTGGCGTAGTCATGATCCCATAACCTACACTCGGGAGTGGCAACTCATGTCCCCGACCATAACTTCAAACAATAATAAAATCACACGTAGCAATCTCGGGTGAATTTCATGTGACGTAGTTGCCATGTGTCCAAAAACAACAAGTGCACGCCATCGTGACTTGTCCCAAAATAAATCCATAAATATCAAAAATTATTTATATACATATCCCATACGCTAAAAATACCTCTTTTAGATAAAAAATCCCAAGACTTAGGGCATATTTAATCGTCATGACCATAGTCATGACTATATAATCTACACTCGGGTGTGGCAACTCATGTCCCCGACTCTAACTCAAAATAATAATAAAAAATACATGTTGTAAATTGCGGGTGCATTTCATGTGACGTAGTTGTGATGTGTTCAAAACAACAAGTGCACGCCATCGTGACTTGTTTAAGATGAATCCATAAATATTAAAAGCGGATAAAAAGTAAGAAGGCTAAAAATACACAATAGGTTTAAAATATGTAAATAATTAGATAATTAGGCCAAATATTAATAGTTAAGCGACCGTGCTAGAACCACGAAACTCGGGAATGCCTAACACCTTCTCCGGGGTTAACAGAATTCCTTACTCGGATTTCTGGTCGCAGACAAATTAAAACAGAGTCTAAATTTCCTCGTTTGGGATTTTAAAATAACACGGTGTCCCGGAGCATCGTCAAAATCCGGGTGGCGACTCTGAAAACTAAAATAATCCCAAATCTGAATAATGTCACCTTAATTGGAAAAACTCCCCTATTACCCTTCGTCAATCATCGGGGGTGGTGGAAAAAGGAGGTGTGACAGGGGGCTACATGGACATTTAGGAAACACCCTTTTTATTGTTACTCTATATCGTGCGGTGAAGTGGAAAGTGAGAATATTCTTGCCTAACTCGTGCTCTGTTCCAAAATTTTCAGTAATGGCACCAAGGAAGAGAGCTTGACTCGGCCTAGAGGCCAATGCCTCCCCAAGTGTGGCCTTAAATTATGTACTCGATAGTGCGGGTGAGAGTGAATCCCCGACCTTGAATCCATATGGCCTATCTGTTCCAGATCAAAGTGTTCCTATTCCTGCTGCGGTGGAGGGTGCTACAACCCTTCCTGCCGATATTCCTGATCCTTCCTCTGTTCCAGCTCCAGGCCCCGGTACTTCCGATGGGGACCTCAGGGGATCTATTCATATGTTGACCCAGTTAGTGGCCGCTCAGGCCCAAAGATCTCATGCTTCCCCTGCATCCTCTAGCGAACAGGGAGATTCCGCCGGTTCCAGAGTCAACCAGTTTCTGCGGTTGGCCCCTCCGGAGTTCTCAGGTATTGATCTAGAGGCCGATCCGCAGGACTTTCTAGATGAAATGTACAAGATGCTTCGGGTTATGAAGGTTACAGAGACAGAGGGGGTTGAGTTAGCATCTTACAGGTTGAGGGGAGCAGCGTATTCCTAGTTCGAGATGTGGGAGGATTCCCGTGGGGAGAAAAGTCCTCCGGCGAGATGGGATGAGTTCGTTGATGCTTTTATGGATCACTTCTTGCCTGCCGAGACTATGGCAGCCTGTGCTACGGAGTTTGAGGTTCTCAAGCAGGGTAATATGAGTGTGTGGGAGTATCACATGGAGTTCGTTAGGTTGACCAAGTACGCTCCTCAGTTGGTATCGACTATGGATGCCAGAGTTCGACGGTTTGTTCAGGGCCTCAGTACCTTGGTTGTGAATAAAGCTGCTACAGCTTCCTTACACTCAGACATGAATTATGGTAAGATAGTGGGGTTCGCCCAGGACACGGAAGCTAGAAAATTGAAGATAAGGTTGGAGAGGGAGAGTATTAGTAGGGCCCGATCAGCGGGCCACTCAGGGAGTTTAGTTGGAGGAGGGAGACCGGTTCAGGGGAGAGGGCCATCAGGGCCATCCCAGTCTTATGCTCAGTCCTCATCCAGTGCACCACCATTAGTGCCTCGTTATCAGCAGAGCAGTCCCTAGGGGCCAAGATCGGGTAGCAGGAGACCCCATCAGTCTGGTCATCCAAGAGGGAGGTTCCAGCAGTAGAGGAGGGCTCTGTGCCCTAAGTGTGGGAGGTTCCATACCGAGTCTTGTTACCTGGATATCCCCATATGCTACAGGTGTGGGGTGAGAGGTCATATTCAGCAGGATTGCTATGCGCCCAGTCAGGTCATGGGTAAGGGTTTTGTTCAGCCGTCCGGTTCTTCGGTTGCCACATCTTCAGACGTCCTCCAGCTCCAGCAGGGCGTGGTGCAGTTAGAGGTGGGGCTCGTGGAAGAGGTGGGCCCAGCCGGTTCTAGGCTTTGAGTGGTCGCCAAAGTGCGAAGGTTTCCCCAGATGTTATTACAGGTGTTCTGACTGTCCAAGCCCTTGATTGTTATGCTCTTATTGACCTGGGGTCCTCCTTGTCCTATGTTACCCCATTTATTGCTTCAAGTTTTACGATAGAACCCGAACAACTTCATGAGCCGTTCCCTGTGTCGACTCTGGTTGGTGATTCCATTACAGCCGCGCGAGTCTATAGGAATTGTGTTGTCATGGTATGTGGTCGAGATACCACGGCCGATCTTATCGAACTTGGGATAGTAGATTTCGATGTTATCATGGGGATGGATTGGCTTTACTCGTGCTTTGCTAAACTCGACTGCCGAACCAGAATTATGAGACTGGAGTTTCCTAACGAGTCAGTTATTGAGTGGAAAGGGAAGGGTGTGGTACCGAAGGGTAGGTTTATTTCCTACCTTAAGGCCTCAAAGATGATTAAAAAGGGGTGTATTTATCACTTGGTCTGGGT
The DNA here is from genome assembly GCA_005239505.1 of Nicotiana paniculata. Lineage (NCBI taxonomy): Eukaryota > Viridiplantae > Streptophyta > Magnoliopsida > Solanales > Solanaceae > Nicotiana > Nicotiana paniculata. The sequence continues at coordinate 18,051 of ML350339.1, read as the reverse complement.
TGCAGACACCACTTCAGGAGTATCTGCCCCCGAGTCTATTCCAATCGTGAATGAGTTCCTTGAAGTGTTTCCGGAAGAGCTTCCAGGTATTTCGCCAGATAGGGAGATTGATTTCGGGATTGATGTATTGTCAGATACGTAGCCAATATCTATTTCACCGTACAAAATAGCGCCAGCAGAGTTGAGGGAGTTAAAGGAGCAACTGAAAGACTTATTAGAGGAGGGGTTTATTTGGCCGAGTGTATCACCGTGGGGCGCTCCGGTTCTTTTCGTCAGGAAGAAGGATGGGTCGCTTCAGATGTGTATTGATTATCGTCAGCTCAACAAAGTCACTATCAAAAACAAGTATCTATTGCCTCAGATAGATGATTTGTTCGACCAATTGCAGGGTGCAAAGTTCTTCTCCAAAATTGATTTATGGTCAGGGTATCACCAGTTGAAGATCAAAGAGCAGGATATTCCTAAGATCGTCTTCCAAACTTGTTATGGCCATTTTGAATTTTTGGTAATGTCCTTTGGACTGACCAATGCTCCAGTGGCTTTCATGGATCTTATCAATCGGGTTTTCAAACCGTTTCTTGACTCCTTCGTGATTGTTTTTATTGATGACATCCTTGTCTACTCGCGAAGTCGGAAGGACCATGCTGATCACCTCAGGGCAGTTCTGCAGACTCTTCATCAGCACCAATTGTATGCCAAGTTTTCAAAATGTGAATTTTTGTTGGATTCAGTCACATTTTTGGGAAATGTTGTTTCCTGAGAAGGGATTAAGGTTTATCGCCAGAAAATCATAGTGGTAAAGGATTATCCTAGACCAACGACCCCGACAGAGATTCGTAGTTTCTTGGGTCTAGCCGGGTATTATCGGAGGTTTGTGGAGGGGTTCTCTACCCTTGCCTCCTCATTGACTAAATTGACGCAGAAGGCAACTAAGTTCTAATGGTACGATGCTTGTGAAAAGAGCTTTCAGGAATTGAAATCTAGATTGACTTCAGCACCTGTGTTAACTTTGCCAGAAGGCCAGAGGGATTTATGGTTTATTGCGATGCTTCAAAGGTTGGTTTGGGATGTGTGTTGATGCAACACGGGAAGGTTATAGCCTATGCTTCCAGGCAACTCAAGAATCACGAGAAGAATTATCCGACGTATGATTTAAAACTCGCGGCAGTTGTGTTTGCATTAAAAATCTGGTGGTATTATTTGTATGGGGTCCATGTGGACGTGTTCTCAAACCACAAGAGTCTCCAATATTTTTTCAAGCAGAAGGAGTTGAATTTAAGGCAACGGCGATGGTTAGAATTGCTTAAGGATTATGATATGAACATTCTGTACCATCCGGGAAAAGCAAACGTAGTGGCCGACGCTCTCAGTCGGAAGTCTATGGGTAGTCTGGCTCAGTTAGAGGAAGATCAGAGGCCGTTGGCTCGGGAGGTTTGTCAATTGGCTAGTCTGGGGGTCTGTCGCTTGACCTCAGACGAGGGGAAAGTCATGGTGCATAATGGGGCAAAATCATCACTTGTAGCGAGAGTCAAGGAGAAGCAGTTTATTGATCCAGCATTGGCGCAGTTGAAGGAGGCAGTTTTGAATGGCAAGATTTTGGCATTTTCACTCGGGAGCGATGATGGTGTTTTGCGGTGCCAGGAAAGGTTATGCGTTCCTTATGTGGATAACCTTCGGAGGAGGGTGATGGCGGAAGCTCACAATTCCAGGTATTTCGTGCACCCAGGTTCTACGAAAATGTATCAAGATCTCCGGGAGATTTATTGGTGGATCGGTATGAAAAAGAGGTGTGGCAGACTTTGTGTCTAAATGTCCGAATTGTCAGCAGGTGAAGGCCGAGCATTAGAGGCCTGGTGGGTTAACTCAGCTTATGGAAATTCCAATGTGGAGATGGGAAATAATCAACATGGATGTAGTGGTAGGGTTACCTCGCACTCAGCGCAAGTTCGACTCGATTTGGGTGATAGTGGATCGACTCACGAAATCAGCGCACTTCTTGCCGATCAAGTCCACCAATACTGCAGAACAATACGCTCAGTTGTATACCAAGGAAATAGTCAGGCTTCATGGTACTCCAGTTTCTATTATTACAGACCGAGGAGCCCAGTTCACAGCTAATTTTTTGAGGAAATTTCAGCAAGGCTTGGGTACTCAGGTAAATCTCAGCACAACTTTCCACCCGCAGACTGATGGTCAGGCGGAGAAAACTATTCAGACGCTTGAAGATATGTTATGGGCTTGTGTATTGGACTTCAAGGGTAGTTGGGATGATCATTTACAGCTTATCGAATTTGCTTACAGTAACAGCTTTCACGCTAGTATTCAGATGGCCCCATTTGAGGCATTGTACGGAAGGGGGTGTAGATCTCCGATTGGGTGGTTCGAGGTTGGTAAAGCAGAATTGTTAGGTCCATATCTTGTGCACTAGGCATTGGAAAAAGTCAGAGTCATACGGGAGAGGATGAAAATTGCTTAGAGCCGTCAAAAATCCTATGCGGACGTTCGTCGAAGAGAATTGGAATTCCAAGTTGATGATTAGGTATTCATGAAAGTATCTCCCATGAAGGGAGTGATGTGGTTTGGGAAGAAAGGGAAATTGAGCCCAAGGTATGTCGGGCCATATCGGATTGCTTGAAGGATAGGACAAGTGTCTTATAGGTCGAAATTACCCCATGAATTGTCATTAGTGCACCCGGTGTTCCACGTGTCCATGTTGAAGAAAGTGGTTGGAGATCCATCAGTCATCGCGCCGGTTGAGACCATTGGGGTTACTGAATAATTATCATATGAGGAGGTTCCGGTTGCTATTCTTGGTAGACAAGTCCGTAGATTGAGGAACAAAGAAATTGCTTCAGTCAAGGTATTGTGGCAAAGTCAGCACATTGAGGAAGCCATGTGGGAGGCGGAAAATGAGATGAAATAAAGATATCCCCACTTATTTGAACAAGTCTAGTAGTCAGAACCCTCTCCTATAACTTTACGTTCGGTTCTGTGCAAACGCACCCCATCCTCCCCTAGTTGCCTTATTGCTGTAATTTCCCAATGTGTGCTAAAACCGGACTCGCTGTTCTATTTGGGGTAGTGTGCAACCCTTGAGGTAAATGAAAGTTTTGTGGAACGTATGTGTTAGGCAAGTGATTAATAGCAGTGTAGGTTGGTAATGATTAATTGAAATGAATATAGTATATTGAGGTGATTGGGTTGTATGGGACTCATTAAAACGATCAAGTTATGTGCAAAAATGTGAATCATGTGCAAATTTGTAGTATGAGAAGAAAGAACTATGTGTAGTTGAAAATATGGTTGAAAGTCTGCAAATTGTTGGAGTAACAACATTGTGTGCGAGTTATTGGGTGATTAAAATTGCGTAATAGTGCTTGGAAATATGTTTCGGGGGCTCTCTGGCAGGTAGATAGATCTAATTACAAAGGGAACTCTGGCGAAATTTTTCTGAAAGGTCGGAGTTGTGAAAATCTGGAAGTTGCATATCATGCTTTCAAAATGAAATGATTTCCAAAACCCTCATTCGAGGACGAATGATTTTAAGGGGGGGGGGGGAGGATGTAAGGACCCGTAAAATTTTCTTGTTAAAAAAATAAAAAATAAATATAATGCCGAACAAGTCCCCGAGTTGTTTTATTGTGGGAATCTATGAAACAGACCTGAACTGAGTAAAAAGTACCTTGAGACTTAAAGAATATAATTTTCCAGAAAGTAGGTGTTATGCGATCGCACAACGTGTATGCGGACCGCATAATGGTCGCATACCTAGGCAGAATACTGCCCCATTTGAAGTCAACTATGCGGTCCAGTATGTGATTGCATAACGTGTATGCGGACCGCACAATTGGTCGCATACCTGGGTAGTGTGTTCTGGATTTTTGGCCTATCTTGAGGACCATTGTGCGGTCAGATCTGTGAACCGCATGTCAGGAATGCGATCGCATTCCTGACCGCATTCTTGTGTCGGGCCCTATTTTTCTAATTTTTAAAACCCGACCCAGTTCATTAAAACACCCCTCCCCTTCATTTGTAACCATTTTCTGAACAAAATTAGAGAGAGGGTAGAGAGGGTTCTTGAGAGATAAAGCTTCATCTTTACCAATTGGATTTTCAAAGTCACTCCGACCTGGAAATTTTGAGTAATCATATTCTTCTTCATTCTAACAGGTAAGAAGAATCCCCAAACCCTTTTCATTAGTTTTCTGATTTTAAACAAAAGGGGGACTCTCATGAATTGATTCTTGAAAATATAAGTTTATACCTCTCATGCATGATCATTAATGTCCATAATCTAGTAAGAGGAAGCGGGTTGGGGTAAAGTTCACAAATAAGGGGTTGGCATCTAAGGGGGGAGTCACATAGCAATTGATAAATGCTTAAAAAGAGTTCAAATTGTATGCATGGTTTCCAATTCTGAGTTGAATATGTTTAATTGTGAACTAGATTGACGGTACTAGTCGGTCCGGTGATTTGTGAGTAAAAGTTGAAAAGGAATTTAAACCCCAGGTATGTATGGCTAAATTTAAGCTTCGTAGAATCCTCTTGTTGGGTCCGAGTATTTGGTATGTGTACCTTGTTTAGAAATATGTGAATTGATTGTTCAGATGTGTTGAGGCGTGAGATTCTATTCTCTGATTTTTCTGGTTGATTGTTATGCTACTGTGCTGTATGAAGCTGTGAAAGGTGTTTGATATGTAATGAACGAAAGATTGATAATGTGCTCAAATGTGGGAATGTGTAAAATAGTTGAAAGCCATACGTGGAAAGTAATGAAAAGAGTATTGTGAAACAATGTAACTGAATTGAGCGATTGTGGCAACACCGTGTTCATGAAATTACTACTTGATGAGAGTTATGGTGCCTTGGGCTAAATACATAAATTGTTGATATGAACTTGTATTCCTTGAAGTGATGATTCTTGTGATGTAATTGTTTGTGGTTGATGTTATGAAATAAAATTGTTAGGCGGGGTCGGGTTGCGCGCCGCAACACGAAGTAATAAGGTTGATGGGTTGTGGTGATAAGGGTGGCCGAGGTAATAAGGATGAAACGTGATCGTTATCACTACTGAAATGAAAATCTATGAGCTCTTGAATATGATGATGTTGAAAGGGAAAAAAGGAGAGATTGTGCATCTTGTTTGATTTTGGTTGTTTCCTTCCACGTGCATTGATTAATTGGTTCTATTTCCGTTCCCTAATTGTGTATTTGATTGATTGTACTTGGGATAAAGTTTGTTTATACATACTAATACTATTCCACAGTACTAACGTCCCTTTTGCTGGGGGCGCTACATCTTTATATGGATGTAGGTGGGTCCATAGCAGGTTGCTCAGCTCGCCGTTAGTGGTGCCTTCTCCTCACCCTTTTCAGCTGTACTGGTGAGCCCCATTTCATCTCGGGGCCATGTGTAGTTCAGGACTTCTCCTTTTTGAGTGTATTATGTATTGTAAGGTATAGCCGGGGCCTTGTTGCCGACAAGTATTGTATAAGCTCCTAGTACTCTTAGAGGCTCCGTAGACACTATGTGGGTGCATATGTGTATTTTGGGCAGTGGTTGTATGTATTTGTAATCGTGGTCCGTATCGGGAAGTGGTGTATCTAATATTCATAAATTGGACTTAATGTGGTATTCACGCACTTTTAAGCTTATCTCACCGCTTCACATAAATAATGTATGTTATAAACACGGGGAAACGTGTTGGGTGGGAAAGACAAATGAGGTTCGCTTGACTGGGGGTCACCTGGTCGAGTGCCGATCGCGTCTCTCGAATTTGGGGCGTGACAACAACACAGTCCATACAGAAGAGTTACGCAGATCAGAGGACGCGTGATGTATCATTTACGGAGGGAGATAGGGTCCTGTTGAAAGTCTCTCCTATGAAGGGTATTATGAGGTTTGGGAAGAAGGGCAAGCTGAGCCCGAGGTTTATAGGTCCCTTCGAGGTGTTGAGGCGAGTTGGGGAGGTTGATTATGACCTGGCCTTGCCTCCCAGTTTATCAGGATTTCATCCAGTTTTTCATGTATCCATGCTCCGGAGGTACCACGCCGACATCTCTCACGTGGTTGATTTCAGCACTATTCAGTTGGATGAGAGGTTGGGCTACGAGGAGGAGCCAGTTGCTATTAGTGATAGATAGGATCGCCAGTTGAGGTCCAAGAGAGTTTCTGCCGTAAGGGTCCAGTGGAAGGGCCAAGCAGTTGAGGAGGCGACCTGGGAGTCCAAGGAGGACATGCGTAGCAGATATCCACACTTATTCAGCACTTCAGGTATGATTCTAGACCCGTTCGAGGACAAACGTTTGTTTAAGAGGTGGAGAATGTAACGACCCGACTGGTCATTTCGCTTTAGCAGACCCCGTTCCCCTAAATAAAACTCCCCATAGGAGCTTATTGTGATTTATGCCTTACGGGGGCGGGTGGTCCGGGATTCAGAAGTGTTTAGAGCAATATTGGAACACTTGGTTCCTTAAGGTTGGCCTTTAAGGCCAAGTTTGACTTCGGTCAATATTTTGGGTAAACGACCTCGGAATCGAGTTTCATCGGTTTCGGTAGCTTCGTATGATGATTTCGGACCTGGCGTATGTTCAGAATGGGTTTCTGATGACCCGGGACCGTTTCGGCACCCAATATTGAAATAAGAAGTTCCTTAAGTTCCTATTGTGGTTTGGGACGTGTTTTTTTGTTATTGAGGTCCAAACAGAATTCTGAGACCGGGAATAGTTCCGTTATGTCATTTATGACTTCCCTGCAAAATTTGGTGTCATTCCAAGTAGTATAGGTCGATTCGGCGCGTTGTTAACGAAGTCAAGAAAACTTAAAGTTCTTAAGTTTGGTTCTAGGGGTTTCGGGGTGTGATATTGAGTTTTAGCGTTGTTTTGGGTGTTCTGAAGGCTCGAGCGAGTCCGTATTATGATTTGGGACTTGTTGGTATATTTGGACGGGGGCTCGAGTGGGTCCAGGTGCCTCCCGGACACCACACGAGGCCAAAAACCAGCTGAAATAGCTGCTGGTGCACTTGCTCTGGTGTTGACCGCAGGTGCGGTTGCACAGTCGCAGGTGCAGGACCGCTCCTGCGGTCCCAGCCTCGCAGGTGCGACCCCCAGTGGACAAGCCATTTCTCGCAGGTGCAAACAAAGTTTCGCAGGTGCGGTATCCACTCCGCATTTGCGGGCCTAGGCTCCCTCTCTCATTTCCACAGGTGTGAGCCTTTGCTCGCAGGTGCGAGACCGCAGGTGTGGTCCTCAAGCCACAAGTGCGACAACACTGTCAGATAGTGTGTTTCTTAAATACAGGATTCCTCATTGTTTTCTTCACTCTTTCATCCATTAAACACTTTGAGATCTTGGGAAGAAGGCTCCACGACCCAACCCTTAGAAGGTAAGTAAATTTCATCTCAAGACTTGTTAACGCATGAATTCCTAGTTGAGTTTAATCACTTAATTAGTGAAAAATCAAGAATTGGGTAGTAACCTAGGGCTTTCGATAATTTGAGAATTTACCCGTGAATTAGCTATGAAATCAAGTAAAAATCGTATATTAATGATCCTTAGGCTATGGGTGAGTGTTTCCTTCGAGAATTTTTGGAATCCGAGCATGCGGGCCCGGGGTTGGATTTTAGAATTTCTTCAAGAATGGTGAATTTACTAAAGGAGTAGGAGAATTTCCATACTTTGAGCATAAATTAATGTATTTGTATAACATTTGGCTAGTTTCGAGTCTTCGGGTGTAGAGTTCAGAGTTTCGGGCGCGTTCTTGGTCCGGGGAGTCGATTTTGCACAAGGTGAGTCTCCTTTCTAACCTTGTAAGAGGGAGCAGTCCCCCTAGGTGATTTAAATGTTATATGTGATAACTGTGGGGGTTAAGTACGTACAAAGTGACGAGAGTCCGTACGTAGCGGCTATTATTGTTATGTCCGAGTAGTTAGGCTTACACCATATTTTATGTTTTCCTTGAAATGAATTATATTCTTAGTGAATTAATGTTACATGCGGCTTGTTTTCCTGAGATCATGGAATTTAAGTAATTTTAAGGGATTTTTCACAAAAAGTAATTGATAAATAATAAATGTGTGGATTGTGTGTGAATGTGACCGCTTCACAATTTACCTTCCGCGAGCGGAGTGTTATTTCCCCCACTCTCATGGGAGCGAGACGTACGCCACAGCGAGATTGAAAGATATATATATATANCGGTTGTCCTTATCCTGTATGCGCATGTTAAATTGTTAAGAATTCTGTTATGGATTTTGAGTGTTCAGATAAATTTTTAAAGGAAAGAAAAGAATAACGAGGTAAAAGTTGTATATTTACTTCCCGTATTTATTTGAATTGCTGTTATTTTAAATGTTTACCGCTTTTATCATCCTTGTATGTCCGTTACTGATATTATGTCTTGCTAATCCTTTTGTTGGACCTTAGTGACTGTCATGTCGACCTCTCGTCACTACCTTTTCGAGGTTAGCGGGATACTGAATGGGTACATATTTGTTTATGCATTCATGTTGCACTTCTGTACTTAATTGTACAGGTTCTGAGGCTGGTGCATCTGGTTATCAGACCGGAGCTCGATTCTGATATTAGTTGGACCCGACTTCACGGTGATCTGCTTCTCCTGTCGATCCTCGGCAGCACCATAGAGTTCTCTTTTGCTTATTTCCCGTCTATTTCTTTTTCAGACAGTGGATTGTATATTATATTTTGTATATTCTGTTAGTATGCTCGTAAGACTTGTGACACTACTTCCTAGCACACACGTAGTTGTTATTTTGGTTTACGGGTCTGTATATATATATATATATATATATATATATATATATATATATTGGTTCATTCCTATTTTTGACTACTTTTGGTAAATGACTTGCTATCTTTTTCAATTAATGTTTGAATTTTAAAAACTTGGCACGTATTGGGATGTTTAACCAAGCATGAGAGAAATCCTTAGAAATTTAAGTGTGGGCTTGCCTAACCCCGGCGTTGGGCGCCATCACGACCTGAGTTAGTATTTTGGGTCGTGACAACGAATAGGCAAACAAAATAATAATAATAATTAAACTACTCAATCATCTTTAACCACAGATCCATTACTGATCAAGTGGTCTATTTTTCCATCAGGGTGATCAAAGAAGTCTGCCACATCCAAGTGGTTGATGTCAAATTCTTTTTCATAGACAAAATTAGCTTCAGGGCCTTTATTCTTTAGAGATGCTTTATAAAGCTCAATCAAATGTCTTGGTACACGACAAATATTTGCCCAATGCCCTTTTCCACCGCAACGATAACATTCAGTTTCTGAACCATTTGCCTTTTTCTTCTCATCTTTCCCTTTCCACTTTTGGTTGTTATTTTTCTTTGGGAGGTGATTAACACCAGGAAAATTTCTTCCTTGTCCACGGCCACGGACACGACTACGACCACGACCACGACCACGAATAGGGCCATGACTTTTTCCACGCTTAGCATAATGGGAATATACCTCATCCATTTCAAGCAATGGTGTAGACCCAGTGGGTCGATTTTCGTGATTCTCATGAGCAAGTCATAATTTCGTTCAGCCATAAGGAGAAGAGAAATCAACTCAGAGTAATTCTTGAAACCTTTCTCTCGGTACTACTGTTGCAAGACCATATTGGAGGCATGAAACATTGTAAATATTTTTTCAAGCATATCATAGTCAGTGATAGTATCTCCACAGAGTTTCAATTTAGAACTAATTCTGAACATCGCAGAATTATATTCAGAAACAGACTTAAAGTTTTGGAGCCTAAGATGAGCCCAATCATATCGTGCTTGTGGAAAAGTGACCAATTTTAAGTTGTCATATCTTTCCTTTAAGACATTCCACAAAACAAATGGATCTTTGACTATGAGATATTCTATTTTCAACCCTTCATCAAGGTGATGGCGCAAGAAAATCAAGGCCTTAGCACATTCTTGGGTAGATGCTTTATTTTTATCTTTAATGGCTTCTCCAAGACCCAATGCATCTAAATGGATTTCAGCATCCAACACCCATGTCATATAGTTCTTGCCCGAAATTTCAAGGGCAACGAACTTTCTTTTCATAATGTCAGTCATAACTAAAAAGAGGAGAAAAGTTATACTTTAATCTTCTCAAAGAGCTTCTTGAGACGGTAGAGTCTCGTGCTGATAATGTGTTATAAAACAATAAAAGAAGAAGAACAATATTGCAGAGAAACAGAGAGAGGGAATTCTTATTGAATTTTGGGATGATTTACAATGGGGTAACACCCCTCTATTTATAGGGGAAAAATGACTTAGCCACAAAGTAAAACTCTCTAAAAGATAGAAATTCACTCTAAATAGAATTCTATTTATAACATTCTTCTATATTTCATTAATTCATCACTAATAATGCATGATATAGATTAATCGAAATAGGTCGAGATGTTTTGGTTTTAATATTCATCGATATAGGTGGAAACATTTTGTTTTTAATATTCATCGATGCATTTAAGTAAGTTATAAGTCGCTGAATCAATTTAAAAATAGATATATTTGATGATGATCAATTATATATACTAATTACATTATTGCTTCTTCACAAGCCCATCCCAAAAAAACCCGACCTTGTGGTCCTAACGCTTCGTGTTCTTATATATACGGCTATGCTTATATATATATATATATATATATATCTACACACACACACACTTCATTGTACTACTTTAACTATATATTGCTTGTTATAGTATATGTTACTGTATTCATATATATACACACACGCGCGCTTAGTTGTACTACTTTAACTATATATACAAAATGTTATAATATATGTTTGTGTATTCATTATTTGATACAGTGTTAATGAATTATATGTATATTATTTAGATAGTAAATATTAATGTGATTCAAATTAAATGTTTGACCATGTTTGACCTATTAACTCGTTAACTTAATGCTAATAATTTCTTTCGTTTCTTTAATTTGTGATCCATATATACATGTCAAAGATGTTTAGTTGTAACGATCTAGCTGGTCGTTTTAACATCTATCACGTAAGGCCACAAGCAGCTTCACTTCAGGTATTACGACTTGTACGCGTGGTCAGAATTGAATTTCGGGAAGTTCAAAGTTGATTTGGAAAGGAAATTCTCATTTCAAAAGCTTTAAGTTGGAGGAATTGACTAGGATTTTCGAGTAAACGACCTCAGAATCGGGATTTAAAGGTTCCAACAGGTTGATATGATAATTTTAGACTTGGGCGTATGCCCGGATCGGGTTTTGGACGACCCGGGAGCGTTTCATCGCCTATTGTGGAAGTTAGCTATTTGGAAGAATCTCATAAATCTGGGTTGAAATGCATTTCAATGTGATCGATGTCCGTTTGGAATTATGAGTCTAGGAATACCTTTGTATGGCGATTCTGGTATTGGGAGCGCGTACGGAAGTGGATTCGGATGCCCGTAGGTCATTTTGGAGTCGTTTGGCAAAAGTTAGAAATTTGAAGGTTTTTGAGAAGTTTGACCGGAAGTGGACTTTTTGATATCGGGTTCGGATTCCGATTCCGAAAGTTGGAGCAGGTCTGTAATGTCAAATGTGAATTGTGTGCAAAATTGGAGGTCAATCGGACGTGATTTGATAGGTTTCGGCATAAAATGTTGACGTTTGAAGTTCTAAAGTTCATTAAGCTTGAATCGGGTTGTGATTCGTGATTTTGATGTTGTTTGATGTGATTTGAAGGCTCGACTAAGTTCGTAATATGATTTGGGACGTGTTGGTATAATTTGTTGAGGTCCCCAGGGCCTCGGGTGGATTCCGGATTGTTAAAGGGTTGATTTTTGGACTTGAGAATTTCTGAAGCATAAGGCTTCTGGTGTGATCGCACCTGCGTGAATTTAGCCACATGTGCGAGACCTCAGGTGCGGCGTGTTGGTCGTAGAAGCGAAAATGGCTGGAGCTGGGGGGACTCACAGAAGCGGACGTTTGGGCGCACCTGCGGGAGCGCAGGTTCGAAGGCTGTGGCTGCAGAAGCGGCAAGGTGCGCAGGTGCGAAGAAGAAGCCGCAGAAGCGGATGCGCGGAAGCGGCATGGAGTCCGCAGGTGCAAAAGGTCGCTGGGCAGAAGGTTTTCTTTAAGACGGGACTTGGCCCATTTTTCTCCCATTTTTCATTTGGTTTGGGCGATTTTGGAGAGATACAAGGGGAGATTTTCATCAAGTAACTCAAGGTAAGTGATTCCCACTAATTATAAGTTAAATGCACGGTTTGTATAAGGATATAGACATGGAAATTAGTAGAAATTGTGAGGCTTTGGTAGAAAACCTAGGATTTGGTACTTTTAGATTTCGACCACGAATTTTGGAAATGAGTAGAAGGTGAGAAATTGAGGTATGTGTCACGACCCAAAATAATAACTCAGGTGGCGCCCAACACCGGGTTTAGGCAAGCCCACACTAAATTACTAAGGATTTTTCCCATACTTGATTAAACATCCCAACGCATGCCAAGTTTTAAAGTTCAAAACATTAATTGAAAAAGATGGTAAGTCATTTTTAACCAAAAGCAGTCGTAAAGAGGAGTGAGCCAATATATATAAAAATATATATATATATATATATAAATATATATATATATATATAGACCCGCAAACCAAAATAACCACTACGTGTGTGCCTGGAACTAGTGTCACAAGTTCTACGGGCATACTAACAGAATATACAAAAGATGTAATATACAGTCCCATTGTCTGAAGAAATAGATGGGAAATAAGCAAAAGAAAACTCCATGGTGCTGTCGAGGATCGTCAAGATAAGCAACTCACCGTGAAGTCAGGTCCAACTACGATCAGAATCGAGCTCCGGTCTGATAACCAGATGCACCAACCTCAGAACCTGTATAATTAAGTACAGAAGCGTAGCATGAGTACATAAACAAATATGTACCCAGTGATTATCCCGACTAACCTCGAAGAAGTAGTGACGAGAGGTCGACATTGACACTCACTAAGGTCCAACAGAATGATTAATAAGGTATAATATCAGTAACAGACATACAATGATGATAAAAGCAGTAAACATTAAAAATGACAGTAATTCAAATAAACACTGGAAGTAATTGTACAATTTCTACTTCATTATTCTTTTCTTTCCTTTAAAAATATATCTGACCACTCAAAATCCATAAAAAGGAATCATTAACAATTTAACATGTGCATACAGGATAAGGACAACCGGCCTGAGCCATCATAATGATCATATATGTGCACTGCCGAGGGTCGAACGGACCGAACCATAATATATATCTTTCAATCTCACTGTGGTATACGACCCGCTCCCATGAGAGTGGGGGAAATAACACTCCGCTCACGGAATGTAAATTGCGAAGCGATCACATGCACACACAATCCACACATTTATTCTTTATAAATTACTTTTCGTGAACAATTACTTAAAATTACTTAAATTCCATGATTTCAGGGAAACAAGACACATGTCACATTAATTCACTAAGCATATAGTTCATTTCAAGGAAAAACATAAGGCATGGTGTAGGCCTAACTACCCGGACATAACAATAATAGTTGCTACGTACAAACTCTCATCACTTTGCGCGTACGTAGCCCCCACAAACATTAGCACATAGTCATTAAAAGAACCTAGGGTGATAGTTCCCTCTTACAAGGTTATAAAGGAGACTCACCTCGTGTCGAACCTACTTTCCGGGTCAAGAACGCACCCGAAACTTCAAACTCGACACCCATGGACTCGAAACTAGCCAAATGTTATACAAATATATTAATTTACACTAAAAGCATGAAATTCTCCTACTACGTAGCCAAATTCATCATTCTTGAAGAAATCCTAAAATCCAACCCCGGGCCCGCATGCTCGGATTCCAAAAATTCTCGAAGGGAACACTCACCCATAGCCTAAGGATCATTTATACATGATTTTTACTTGATTTCATAGCTAATTGACGGGTAATTTTCTACATTTTCAAAAGCCCTAGGTTACTACCCCAAATTCTTAATTTTCACTAATTAGGTAGTTAATTTAGCTTGAAATCCATGCATGAAACTAATATTGGGTAGAATTTACTTACCTTCAATAACTAGGTCGTTTGCCCCTCTTGAATGCTGAAAATCGCTCCAAGGAAGAAGAAGAAGAAGATGAGGGAAATGAATTAAATCCCGCTATAAAAACACACTGCCCAGTGGTCTCCTCTATGTGATCGCAGCCTGGCATTGCGATCGCAGAGCTTTAAATGACCAGTCCCTCATGGGCCTTCTGGCGAACACGGAAAGAGCCCTGCGAACGCACAGGGTAAGGAATAGCTGGGATGGCCCAAGGCTGGGCTCTTGTGCGAACGCGGGTGGGGTGTGCGATCGCACTGGGTCAGGAGCCCAACCTATCACGATCATGGTGCCTTTTATGGGAATGCACAGGGCATTCACCACTCCTGCCCAGGTCCTTCTATGCGATCGCATCATTGCACCTGTGATCGCACTGAAGGAAACTAGTCAGTGAAAAATCTAGTTTTTGAATTAACTCCGAGGGGTCCGAAACTCACCCGAGCCCTTCGGGACCCCGTCCAAAGGCACTGGCAGGTCTGTATTCATTATAAGGACTCGCTCGAATTTTCGGAACGTGAAAATCAACAACGAAACTAAGAATTTGACCCCAAAACCAAATTGAATCAAACTTTGAACTTAAAGTTCTAGAATTCGCTTTCAATGCGTGGAACCGACCTATACTACTTGGAATGACACCAAATTTTGCAAGCAAGTCATAAATGACATAACGTAACTATTCCCGGTCTCGGAATTCCCTTCGGGCCTCGATAACACATAAACACGTTCCCAACCAAATTTCAAACTTAAGGAAACTCTAATTTCCATATTGGGTGCCGAAATGCCCCCGGGTCATCCAAAACCCATTCCGAACATACGCCCAAGTCCAAAATCATCATACAAAGCTACCGGAATCGTTGAAACTCGATTCCGAGCTCGTTTACTCAAAATGTTGACCGAAGTCAAACTTTAGCCTTAAAGGCCAACCTTAAGGAATTAAGTGTGCCTATACCACTCTAAACGCTTCCGAATCCCGAACCACCCGTCCCCGCAAGTCATAAATCATAATAAGCCGCTACTGGAAGTCTCATTTAGGGGAACGGGATCCTGATATGCAAAATGATCGGTCGGGTCATTACATTCTGCACCTCTTAAATAAACGTTAGTCCTCGAATGGGTCTAGAATCATACCTGAAGTGCTTAATAAATGTGGATATCTTCTCCGTATGTCCTTCTCGGACTCCTAGGTCACCTCCTTGACTGGTTAGCCCCTCCACTGGACCTTCACTGTAGAAACTCTCTTGGATTTCAACTGGCGATCCTGTCTATCAATAATAGCAACTGGCTCCTCAGCGTAGCCCAACCTCTCATCCAACTAAATAGTGCTAAAATCAACCACGTGAGAGAAGTCAGCGTGGTACCTCTGGAGCATGGATACATGAAAAACTGGATGAACTCCTGATAAACTGGGAGGTAAGGCCAGGTCATAAGCAACCTCCCCAACTCGCCTCAACACCTCGAAGGGACCTATAAACCTTGGGCTCAGCTTGCGCTTCTTCACGAACCTCATAATACCCTTCATCGGCGAGACTTTCAACAGAACCTTATCTCCCTCCATAAATGATACATCACGCGCCCTCTGATCCGTGTAACTCTTATGTATGGGCTGTGCTGCACGGAGCCTCTCTTGAATCAACTTTACCCTCTCCAAAGCATCCCTCACCAGGTCGGTACCATATAACTTGGCCTCGCCAGGCTCAAACCACCCGATAGGGGAACAACATCGCCGACCATACAAAGCCTCAAATGGATCCATCTCAATGTTGGACTGATAGATATTATTGTAAGCGATCCGCCAAAGGCAAGAACTGGTCCCACTGACCTCCGAAGTCAATCACGCATGCCCTGAGCATGTCCTCCAATATCTGGCCATCAGTATGAGGGTGAAATGTTGTGTTGAGATCTATCTGGATGCCCATATCACTATGCAATGCTCTCCAGAAATGCGAGGTGAACTGAGGACCTCGATATGATATAATGGACACCGGCACACCGTGCAACTGGACTATCTCCCGAATGTAGATCTGGGTCAACCTCTCAGAAGTATAAGTAGTAGCCACTGGAATGAAATGCGCCGATTTGGTCAATCTATCCATGATGACCCACACCGCGTCAACCTTCCACAAAGTACGAGGAAACCCAACCACAAAGTCCATAGTGATGCGCTCCCATTTCCACTTAGGAATGGGCATCTGCTGAAGTAGGCCTCCTGGCCTCTGGTGCTCATAATTAACCTGCTGGCAGTTAAGACACCTAGTCACGTACTCCACAATGTCTCTCTTCATCCGCCTCCACCAGTAATGTTGCTTCAAATCACGATACATCTTCGTAGCACCAGGATGAACAGAATACCGAGAACTGTGTGCCTCTTCTAGAATCCTCTCCCTCAGGCCATCAGCATTAGTAACGCATAAACGGCCCCGAAGTCTTAGAACACCGTCCTTTCCAATATTAACCTCCTTCGAACCACCCTGTACCACTGTCTCCCGAAGCTCTGCCAAGCACGGATCATCAAACTGCGGAGCCTTAATTTCACCCAATAACGAAGACTGAGCGACCATATGTGCTAGAACTCGACGAGGCTCTAAAAGGTCTAATCTCAGCAGGTGATTAGCCAAGGACTGAATGTCCAAGGCTAGAGGTCTCTCCTATGCTGCAATATAAGCCAAGCTACCCATACTCTCCGCCTTCCTGCTCAGAGCATCCGCTACCACATTCTCCTTGAACGGATGATATAGAATGGTGATGTCATAATCCTTCAGCAACTCAAGCCACCTACTCTGCCTCAAATTAAGATCCCTCTGCCTGAACAAGTGCTGCAAGCTGCGGTGGTCTATATAAACCTCACAAGACACTCCATGCAAGTAGTGCCTCAAAATCTTAAGAGCATGAACAATCGCCGCCAACTCCAAATCGTGCACAGGATAATTTTTATCATGAACTTTCAGATGGCGCGAAGCATAAGCAATAACTCTCCCCTCCTGCATCAACACACACCCCAAGCCAATGCGCGAAGCGTCGCGATATACTGTATACATCCCAGAATCGGAAGGCAATACTAGAACTGGTGCTGAGGTCAATGCTGTCTTGAGCTTCTGAAAGCTCGCCTCACACTCGTCAGACCATCGGAACGGGGCATTATTCTGAGTCAATCTAGTCAATGGAGCTGCAATAGAAGAGAACCCCTCCACAAATCGGCGATAATAGTCCGCTAGGCCCAAAATGCTCCTGATCTCGGTAGCTGAAGTAGGACGCGGCCAACTTCGAACCGCCTCAATCTTCTGAGGATAGACCTTGATACCCTCTCCGGATACCACATGCCCCAAGAATGCCACGGAATCCAACCAGAACTCACACTTGGAGAACTGAGCATATAGCTTCTGTTCTCGCAAAGTCTGGATCACCACTCTCAAATGCTGCTCGTGCTCCCAAGGCTACGTGAGTAAATCAAGATGTCATCAATAAAGACAATAACAAAGGAATCAATATGCGGCCTGAACACCCTATTCATCAAGTCCATAAATGCTACTGGGACATTAGTCAAGCCAAAGGACATCACCAGGAACTCATAATGGCCATATCTCGTACGAAAAGTAGTCTTCAGAACATCTGAGGTCTGAATCTTTAACTGATGATATCCCGATCTCAAATCACTCTTAGAAAACACCCGAGAACCCTGCAATTGGTCAAAAAAATCATCGATGCGCGGAAAAGGATACTTTTTCTTAATGGTGACCTTGTTCAACTGGCGGTAATCAATACACATCCGCATGGACCCATCCTCATTCTTCACGAATAGAACTGGAGCACCCCACGGAGATACACTCGGTCTGATGAACCCCTTAGCCAAGAACTCCTCAAGCTGCTCTTTCAACTCCTCAGCTCTTTCGGAGCCATACAGTACGGAGGAATAGATATAGGTTGGGTGCCTGGAGCTAAATCAATGCAGAAATC
>ML350337.1:0-64188 GCA_005239505.1 Nicotiana paniculata | reverse complement strand
ACTTTAAGAATGTGAGTATTTTTTTTAATTAGATCGAATAAAATCTATTAAGAGTAAGACAAAACTTTATAATATGAAGATTATATCTAAAAAAATATTTACACTAGAATAATATATAATTTAGCTGTTGTCAAAAATTAGTTATTCACAATTGCTAGTCACATTATCGAAATTACATATTATAATCGTTATTGAAAGCCTATAGACATGATCTCTAGGTGACTCGCGGTTGAGCAGTGAAGCCGTTAAAAAACTAACAATTATTAATTTTTGATCCTATAGGCATGCTATCTAAGAGAATAGCGATATCATATAGACATATTTTCTAAGCAGTTGATATTTGAAAACGAATTCCTCATGCTTATTCCTATAGGAATTTTTTTGTAGGTGGGCAATGTGATAAGAAGAACAACAACAACAACAACAATTTAGTTACTGAATTAAGTCCCTATAGACATGGTATTTAGATGAGAAAATTTTAATTATCTAATGCGATCCTATAGGCATATTATCTAACAATCACATGGAAGTACTGTAGGCATGCTATCTACTATCGTGTAGAAGTGATGCGTGTAAACATGTTAAACACTTAAATTCTCGTAGGCATGCTTTCTAGCAATGTACAGGAACATGACGTGTAAAGAACTTGCTTAGGTTCCTATTGGCATGCTTTCTTATAGAAAAGACCACGTCAAAGAAATAGCAAACAAAGCATGTAGACCCTATAGGCATGTTTTCTATCCATTCATGAGAGAATTAAAGTGCTTCAGCCCCTTTTTTCACTAATTTTCCCATCATTCAGTTTTATAAGACATTATAAACCATATTAAATAATTACAAGCCCAATTACAAATATAGAATAACCAGGTAACACATATCGCCCTTCAAATAGGCTTAGAACATCACGCAGACAGTAGGCCCGAATTCCAGGTGCGGATAGTACCTTAAAATCCCTATTACCAATAGCAGGCCCAATAGACCAGGACCAAATGATTGAAGCAACTAATCTAATGAATGCCAAACTTAACCATGCAAGTGACAAACTACCCAGGGAATTAATTAACAGATTTTCACACTTAATTCTTACTGATGTATCTAACTATAATTCCAATCAAAGCACATAGAAAACATCATATGAAATATTGACAAGTTTGCAAGGTAGGTTCATGCTTATATTTTCAGACAAAGTTAGAATGATAGGATTGACCATCATATGCTAGTGAGTTATTCTAAAAGAATTTCAAAAACAAAATGATCTAGAGTTCGCATAAAAAAACATTTAGACAAGAGATTTAAACATGAGAATCTGGTAGATTCATAGACAAGAACAAGTGGGATACAATGTTCAACATAGAATGTTTAACATGAAAGCCTGCTTAAAGTGGCATAGCAAAACAAGTTCTTAAGAAAACACTTGGTTGAACATGAGACAAATTTAACATGCTGAGTATCAGTCAATACCCGAAGAACTTATGGTAAACAAGTAACATGTCAATTTTCAGATCAGGACAGGCAAACATCAACCTTTGTACTAGTTGTCAAACACAAGGCAAGCATCAGGTATTAACATAGACACATCAGGCTAAACATGTTTAAAAGAACCAGAAGCTATTTATGCTGAACACATGTGATAGGCATACATCATAATTATACACTAGGAAAATTTAGACGTTATGAGTATAGAATCATAAGCATACTTCAGAGAAAACAAGGCTACAAACATGATGGAATAGTATGACATTGATTCATAAAAGTTAGAGTGGCCTAAAGCATAACTGTGAATGAAAGAGAATGAAATTTCTAAGGCCAAGAGACTTGCCAGTTGCAAATTAACGGACAAACAAAAGAAGAAGAATAATCTCAACAGTACTCAAATTGTCAATAGCAACAAAAAAAAATGAAGCAAAACCCCAAAATCCCTGTGCATCAGAGTTTCCAAGGGTTTCAAGTGAACTCAGGGCAGTGCTAGCACCAAGAAAAGAGCTATAATCGAACTCTGGTGTCCTTAGCTTTCAGCCGGCCAAGGTCTCAAGTTTAGAATAGTAGAATGAGTGAGAGTGAGAGGGTAATAGTAGTAGTTAAGGTCCGCTAGGGGAAACGGGGAAGGGGGAACAAACAAGGAGATGCAATCAATCAAATAAAAATAAGGAAAGAAAGCATGCAAAATCGACTTAAAATCAATTTAGGAGAAGAATCGGGCAAACCTAATTCAAGACGAAGAACAAAAATAGTCATAGATCTCACTGAATCAAACCCATATAGCCTGGTAGTGAATGTATCAAGTCAAGAACATGAAGATAATATAAAACCAGAGTCGAATCGAGCACCCACTGATTCAACTTTCATAAATAACTGAGTACCAAATACTGTGATGCCGAGGAGATGGTAAGAATCTATGTGTGAGCGAAAAAGAAAGGAAACATGGAAGATCTTCCATGTAATATTGGATAGGGGTTGGGATTTGAGGGAGGCGGCTAGGGTTTCTCTTAGAGAGAAGGATAGAGGGAGAGAGGATTTAGGGGCGGTGGTCTTAGAGAGAATAGGTAGGGTTCGAGGTTTTGGGTGATTAAAAAGGGTAGGGTAGGCAAGGGCCGCTGATCTTGAGAGATCAACGACAAAGATTAAAAAGTTGAGCAGGGCTGGTCGTTTGGCGGGTCGCGATCGAGTTGAGTTGTAGGGGTCGTATATTTTGGCTAAAAGGATTGGGCCAGGGATTTTGGGCATTTGGACCACAAAATTGGTCTGGAAATTAGCCTATTTTTGGCCAACTTTTAAACTACATGAAATTAATTAAAATAAAATTATTAAAACGTCTAATAGATAGTAAAAAGTATTATTGATGCAGAAAACTGCTTGAAAATAATAACTCATCATTATAAACATATAAGATTCTATTTTAGCAGAAATAATATAATAAACGCAGTTATTTATAGAATATACGCTATTATTGTAACTAGTCTAGATAAAATAAAGAGAATGAAAATATAATTATGTAAAAATTAGATGAAATATTATCAAATGCATGTGGGTATAAAATGATAAGTTTGGATGATTAAGTCATCCTAAAAATAATTTAAAGGGATAATTAATAAATATTTGAAAATGGAAGAAAGTAAATTTTAACGCTTTAAAAATTGTAGATGATATTTTGAAAGTATATAAAATACGATATAAAATATGAGGGCAAAATTGAATAGCAACAGTGAAATTGGACCAGATGAATACAATAGAATCTTAGCATGCAAAGATGCAAAGGATGCCTTGCAGTGTGAACATGAAGGCACATCTTAAGTTAAACATTCAAACTGATATGCTAAGCTTGCAGTATGAATTTTTCAAGATGAGGGAAAAACTATTTTGGAGATGCATACCGGGCTTAATTGATCATTAATTAGTTGACATATCTTGGAGAAATTATCACCAAGACAAAATTGTGAGAAAAATTCTAAGTATACTACCACCTTTATGGGATAGCAAGGTCATGCAATTACTGAAGCAAGGAATATCAATAATATGACTATTAATGATCTCATTGGCAACCTGGAAACTAATGAGTTAAAGCTGAATCATGATCGTTTAGATTGTCAAGATGCAGAACCCCACAAGACCAAGAGCCTGGTTCTCATGTCCACTTAGAAGTAGGACACTAAAGATGATGATATGGCACTACTTACATTTCCAACGAGTAATTAGGAAATATAGTTCATCCAAAACTAAAGTCATTGAGAAAAGCAATAGAGATGGATGCTATAAGTGTGGTTAGAAAGATCACTTTATTAGAGATTTCTCACTATGGGAAACTGAGTGGAAAAGAACTATCCTGAAAAAGCTATCGAGTTCCTGGTGGTAGATTGACCAAAAAAACTATGGATATCATTTTTTGAAGAGGGCATTGACTTCCATGCAAACATCTTTAATTGATGAATATAATGAAGATATCTTATTGGTCTAATAGAAAACTCAAAATTTGATATTAATGATGATGAAGAACTAAGGAAAGTTTTCAAGACATTAATAACAACATTCATACTTACACTAAGAAGAGTGTCCTAATTGATGCATATCCGAAGCTTTATGCTGAAAAGCAACATTTAGTGAATGAATATGCATCACTTAGATATGAGAATAAAGATCTAGAAGTAAGAAAGTAAATATGAAAATTTTCATTGCTGATCTAAAGGACTAGTTTCATACAGTAGAAGATCAAAAATCAGCTTTAGAATATGAAAGCAAAAAATTTCTTGTGTGACAATCCGATATGTTGTTTTGAGTATTAGCCTTAAGATTTGTGATTTGATACCTCTCACAACTTTATTTGACATATATTGGTACGTACATGGTCCGTGTCATTTTCCAAAAATGTTTTCCGTAAAATTTTGAAGAAAAAGTCATTTTTTAATTAAAAGGAGGTTTGAGTTGACCACAGTCAATGTTTTGGTAAACAACATCGGATTGATGTTTAATGATTTTGATAGGTTCGCATAATATTTTTTCAGTGACCCGATAGCATTTCGGAGCATTATGTGAAGATTGCAAAAAATGTGTTTTTAAGTTGAAATCTTGAGTCTTAATGATCGATTCTTTTTATTTTGGTGATTTGAGTAGTGAGCGAGTTTGTAGGATGTTATTACACTTGTGTGCATGTTCGTTTGGAGTCTGAGGAGTTCAAGTGAGTTTTTGATGCATTACGGACTGATCCGGAATAGTTGGTGTAGTCCTGTTTGTGGTGTTGATCTGCAGGTCTCACATTTGCGAGAACCTGCCCACAAATGCGAACTCTGCTTTTTTGAAGCTGAGCTTGCATTTTCGATAATGGGCTGGGCAGGGCAACTTCGCATTTGCGAAGAAGGGTCCGCAATTGCGGACATGCTAGGAATCGCTTTTGCGAGGCATTAGTCCCTTTTGCAACAGGGTACTAGAATAGGCAGATCGCAGGAGCGAATCTTTGATCGCATTTTCGATGGAAGAGGGTGCAAACATGCGAGGTTTTTTTCACATTTGCGACATATGTAGGCTAGGGGCATTGTTCGCATTTGCGACCGGTGTTTCGCTTTTGCAATTGCCGCAATTGGCGATACCTGCATCTGGGTAAAATATAGGAAGTCAGGACTTAACTCATTTTACACAATCTTCAACCCGAGACTCCATAGAGGTGATTTCTTGAGAGCTTTTGCTTCCCAAATTCATTAGTAAGTACCATTAAATAGTTTTTAATCAATTTCAACTACTTTTCATGAATTCTTAACATAAAATCTATGAATTTCAAGGTAGAAATTAGGGGTTTTGGGTAGAATTAAGGGATTTTTAAAAATTAAGATTAAGACCTCAAATTGAGGTCAGATTTTGAAACAAATCACCTAAATGGGCTCGGGGTGAATAGGTAATCAGGATTTGGTCCGAATCTCGAATTTTGACCAAAAGAGCTCGGGTTGGAATTTTGTTGAATTCTTTCCTTTAGCTAAAGATTGAACCTCTTTCATTCATGGGTAGTTTCTAAAGCTTCTTTTTAATTGTTTGATGGATAATTGGCTAGATTCGGTTCGTTTGGAGGCTTGTTCGAAAGGAAAAGCGGTGATTGATTATTATTTTGTTTGCGAAAAGAGGTAAGTATCGTGTTTAACTTTGACTTTAGGTAAATAGGACTTGTTTGGTCTATTTTCTAAATGAACTATATGTAGGGACGACATATATACGAGGTGACAAGTATATATACGTTGTGATAGGGTAAAACGTAGGGGTTGAGCTATTTACCTTTATGTCGTCATTCACTCCACTTTATATCTCGTCTCATGCTTTGATTGCTACATGTCCTTACTTGTTATTCATGCCCTATTTCTTATCTTTCAGTTAGCTATTACCTGTTTGGGTTTATTCATTCTTTGTTCGATATCTGCTTACCTGTTACATGTTCCTTCTTGTATTAATTGTATATCTTCACTGTTTCATGTCTTTACTTGCCTTATTATCTTTACCTTGTTGAACTTTATTATGCTATATCCGATTATGTGAGTCCTTTGGATATTCTTGCGTTAATGATTTTTCGAGGTATGTGAATATGAGATATTGGGTTGTTCTCTATTTGTACTAGTAGTTCCTTGGTGTTTTATATGCTTTAGTACCTTTTGTGTTGAGATTCCGGAATTAGCTGTGTTGAGTTGTTGATGATAGATATTTGATATTAGGAATGAGTTAAGTGCCGCAACAGAAATGAAATTATATGACAATGGGGTCGGGTTGCATGCTGCAACAGATATTGATATGATATTGTGATCGAGTTGCACACGACATCAAATATTGGGAGGGTATTAGGATCAGATTTAGTGCTGCAACATGGTATGGTGTGTTGTAACTATTTGTGGTTGTGGTGTTCTATTTTTGCACTGGATATAAGATTATGAGTTGTGATGTCGCCCAAGTTCACACCATTGATTGGGATTGTGAAGCGCTTGATGCAATTATAATTACCCAACATGGAGTCGGGATCAATTCGTCAGGGAGCTTATATGGGAATAAATACACACTCGGACTAAGCATAGTGTCTAGAATGCACTTCCACATACTTTGTTGTTTTAGTCTATTTCTAAATTATGCTACTGTTTGTAAATATAAAGTTTGAGAACAATATTTTTGGTGTTGTTCTTTTTCAAGTTTATAAAAGATCTAGGGTTGTGACTTCCACCTAGGTGTTTGCCTAATAGATTGTGGGCTTTAGAGCAGATTTCGTTGGTCGGGGTGCAATATAGCAATCAACCCACATTACCCACTTGATACCTAGTGATTTTTCCCAATTTATATTTCTCAAGTCCAAATGGGTAATTCACAAAACAGTTGATATATGCTCAAATCAGGTTTTACTACCTCTAGATTCAACCCTTTAATTGAGACTATCAATTTCTTGAGTTCATCCCAATTTCATGTTAGCCAAGTTTTCATACACTTAGTATCTCTTTCTCAAGTAGAGACTAAGTCAATAAGGCATGAATCAATGTTTGCAACCATTAATTCTTAGATTAGAGAAAGAACTAGGCTAAATATTGTATACGGCAAAACCAGGAGAGCCCCGATTTTCGGGCTCCTACACTAGTTCGAGCCTCGACCTCGACTATATTGGAGCGACATCCGAAGTTTAACCCCGAGGTGCACTCCTCGAGAAAGAATTCCGAAGGGTAGATATACCTCGAAGCGGGGCGAGATTCGAAGACCGTCATGATAAGGCGGGAGACTCCCAAGAGGCACGTGATTAAAGCTGACAAAGTACATAAATTAGTACAAGCCCGTACCGTGGCATTAAATTGATGTATCAGCCATCTCTCTTTACATTAATTACACATTTACTATGTTGGGATTCATCCTCATATATAAAGGGGACCCCTGTCACTTTGTAACACACATGATATTGAATACAAGAACGAGAACATCCTCTGCTCTCTAAAAAAACATTCTCTAGAATTGCTTGTTTGATTTATTGCTTCTTATTTATTGTGTTCTTCCCCATTTATCAGTTGTTATTGATTGTAAATAGGTCATCCTTGAGGCCTTAAACACTGTTATACCGTTATCGATAGCTCCTTTTCAAGCTCCTAAAGCTCGACCTCGAGGCCTTTTTCGACCGCCCTCGAGACCGATCTCTCTGTTGCCCGGTTTGCGTAATCTTGTCTCCTTTTGCTTTTATTTCGTTTTCTCACTTCGCATTCAACATCTATTGCCTAAAAAACCGGTATTAAAATAGATCACGTATTTTTAGAACCACATAATAAAATATAATTGTAATTATCGTTCTCAAGGTAAATAGTTTGGCGCCCACCGCAACGGTAAAAATAATAGTGGTTGTTTTAGTGCTGGTTTTCTAAAAACGCAAGTTGTTCTTCACACTTTTTCTTGCCCAAGAATCTTCAATTTCAGGTCAGAAAATGCCTCACTCAGTAAACACACATGAAAAAAACGGTCCTGACGATCATGGACTGCAAGAACCCGTGCTTAAGCGGGCCAAAGAGCCCACCACCACGAAAGAACGAACTCAAAAACTGTATAACTAAAGGAATTGTTGTGTTCAGTTTAGAAGATGTCGAAGCCTTGTCCCAACCACATAATGATGCGCTGGTAATTTCTTTTCTCTTGAATAACGTTGAAATTAAGCGTGTGCTCGTGGATCCAGGTAGCTCGGCCAACATGATCAGATTCGGGGTAGTGAAGCATCTCGAGATGCTCGACCAAATCATACCCGATTCTAGAGCCCTCAGTGGGTTTAACATGGCGAGCGAAACAACAAAGGGGAAAATCATCCTCCAAATCAATATGTCTGGTACAGTTTGAGATACCAAGTTTCATGTCATCGAGGGAGACACGAGATACAACGCCCTTCTTGGAAGGCCATGGATACACGGTATCAGGGCGATACCGTTGACTTTCCACCAGATGTTGAAATTCCCAAATACAGAGGGAATAAAAATGGTGTATGGTGAGCAACACGCGGAAAATGAAATGTTCGCAGTGCACGACGTGGCGCCAGAGCCCATATACTCGACCTCGGAGGGGTCGAAATATGAAAAGTTCATCGAGGATGATGAGGAAGACTTCCTCACCCCTCTAACCTTCGTTGCCCCCGAAGAATCTGACATAACCACATCAACGATCGAAGAACTGGAGCAAGCTATTTTGATGAAGCACCTACCAGATCGAAAGGTATGCCTGGGAACGGGATTAACCCCCGAGCTCAGGAAAGAACTCATCTATTTCTTATTAACAACATTGATTTCCTTGCTTGGTCCCACTTAGACATGTCAGGGATCTCCCTGGGAATAACCACCCATCGACTAAGCGTCAACCCTAGGTTCAAACCGATGAAACAAAAAAGGAGGCCTCGGTCCGTGGTAAAGCATGTGTTCGTCAGAGACGAGGTAAGAAAAATCCTCAAAATAGGGTCCATCAGGGAAGTAAAATATCTCGAGTGGTTGGCCAATGTAGTAGTGGTTCCCAAAAAGGGAACAAGTTAAGAATGTGCGTAGATTACAAGGACTTAAATAAAGCATGCCCTAAATATTCATTCCCGCTGCCCAACATCGATCGATTGATTTATGCCACAGCCGGCCACGAGATTCTCACTTTTATCGAGGCCTACTCCGGGTATAATCAAATCCAAATGAACCTCGAGGATAGGGAAAGACTTTACTCATCACGAAGTATGGCACATACTACTACAATGTAATTCCCTTCGGCTAAAAAATGCAGGGGCCACATACCGGCTCCTAGTTAATAAGATGTTCGAACATCAAATAGGAAAATCCATGGAAGTTTACATTGATTACATTCTAGTTAAGTCTCTGCGCGCAGAAGACCATTTGACTCATTTGCATGAAACTTTAGACATCCTTAGAAGTTACAGCATGAAGCTCAAACCCCGAGAAATGCGCCTTCGGTTTAAGTTCAGGAAAATTTTTAGGCTTCATGGTATCAAACAAGGGGATTGAAATTAACCCCGACAAAATTAAGGCCATCGAAGAAATCATGGTGGTGAACAACATAAAGTCCGTACAACGGCTAACCGGATGGATAGCGGTGTTAGGCCGATTCATATCGAGATCATCAAATTGGAGCCATCACTTTTTCTCCCTACTCAAAAAGAAAAACAACTTTGAGTGGACCCTGGAGTTCCAACGCGCCTTGGAGGAATTGAAACGGTATCTCTCATGCCCGCCTTTTCTCTACGCTCCAAAGGAGGATGAAACGCTATACTTGTAATTATCAGTGTCCGAGGTAGCGGTAAGTGGAATGTTGGTTTGAGATGAGAAAGGTACTCAATTCTCTGTCTACTACGTAAGTCGAACCTTGGGAGATGCTGAGACCAAGTATCCACACTTTAGGAAAATTAGCTCTTGCATTAATAAGTGAATATCCAAAATTGAAGCCCTATTTTCAATGTCACAGTATATGTGTTTTAACAACATATCCTCTTCGAAATGTGTTGCATAAAACTGAATTGGCAGGCTGACTAGCCAAGTGGGTCATCGAGCTCGGTGGGTATGCTATCGAATATCGTCCTCGAGTGGCTATCAAGTCCCAAAATTTGGTGGTCTTCTTGGCCGATTTTGCACCCGCCCTTATGCCCGAGATAGAAAAAGAACTTCTACTAAAAACGGCCTCATCATCAGGCGTATGGACCTTATTCACCGACGGTGCCTCGAACGTGAAAGGATCCGGGCTCGGCATAGTTCTAAAGACACCTACAGGTGGCGTGGTTAGACAATCTATAAAAACTACAAAGTAGACTAACAACGAAGCCGAGGATGAGGGTATGATTGCAGGTCTCGAATTGGCCAAAGGCCTAGGAGGGGAAGTCGTCGAAGCAAAATGTGATTCCCTTCTAGTAGTGAATCAGGAAAATGGGAGCTTCGAGGTTCGAGAGGACATGATGCAACGGTACCTAGACAAACTTCATATCACTTTGCATTTTTTCAAAGAATGGACTGTGGTCCACGTACCTCGGGAGCAAAACAGCGAGGCCGATGCACTCGCAAACCTGGGATCATCCGTTGAAGAAGATGACATACTCCCAGAGGCTATTGTTCAGCTATCCAAATCGGTGATCAAAGAAGGCCATGTTGAAATTAACTCCACCAGCCTGACATGGGATTTGAGAAACAAGTATATAAATTATTTGGTAAGTGGGAAGCTACCCACGGACCCGAAAGAATCAAGGGCCCTTCGAACCAGGGCAGCCCGATTTTCACTCCACGAGAATGGAGCTCTATACAGGAGAGCCTTCGATGGGCCCCTAGCAGAATGCTTGGGACTAGGAGACACTGATTACGTGCTCCGAGAAATCAACGAGGGCACCAGAGGAAATCACTCCGGTGTCGATTCTTTAATTCGAAAGATAATCAGAGCAGGTTACTATTGGGGAAACATGGAAAGAGACATCAAAGTGTTCATCCGAAAATGCGACTAATGTAAAAGATTTGCGCCAATGATCCACCAACCCGATGAACAACTATATTCAGTCTTATCGCTATGATCATTCCTGAAATGGGGAATAGACATAGTCGGCCCCTACCAACGGCACCAGGTAAAGCTGTATTTATTCTATTTATGACTGACTACTTCTCAAAATGGGTGGAAGCACAGGCCTACGAGAAGATAAGAGAAAAAGAAGTCATCAACTTCATCTGGGATCACATCATCTGCCGATTCAGCATCCCCTCCGAGATAACGTGTGATAACGGGAAGCAGTTCATCGGAGGCAAAGTAACAAAATTTCTCGAGGATCACAAAATCAAAAGAATCCTATCAACGCCCTACCACCCATGTGCAAATGGTCAGGCCAAATCCACAAAAAAGACCATCATTCAAAACTTGAAAAGGAAGTTAGAAAATGCAAAGGGAAAATAGCGAGAATATTCTACCCGAGGTGCTATGGGCATATCAGACAACCTCTAAATCGAGCACAGGAGAGACGCCGTTCTCTTTGGAATACCGGTTTGAGGCTTTGATATCGGTCGAGGTCGGAGAGCCAAGCGCCAGATTCTGACATGCCACCGAGGAATCAAAGCACCCTCCAAGGTACAATCCTCTCCCTCTTTCCTTCACATTTTACACTAACCAAATGTGGAGGTGTGCGATTAAAAGGAATCAAAGCACCCTCCAACTTGAAGGCCTTAGGTTTTAAAGAATGCGTTGCACTCTTTTTCTCTCACGTTGGATTTTACGCCAAATGGGTTTTCACGACGAGCTTTTTAACGAGGCAACATTCACATGCTACCTAAGGAGAACTCACCAAGTATTCCAGGCTTCTCTTAGATCAACCTCAAATACTGAGGGGCATGCCCCCTGGCAATCACTGAAATATGCCAAAGAGGGTCTCGACAGGAGAATGATGTATCAGACCAAACAATCAAATGAACCGTGTCCGCATAGAATAATCGAACCCTCGATGGTGAAAAAATGTATACTTGTACCAAGTAATCGAAGGAGAACATCATATCATCAAAACACTTCACGCGTCAAAGAAGTTTTCTACTTTCACAAGAAATAGCCCAGGGCTAGAAATTTCCCAAACAATCAGGAACTAATACCGAAAAATCGAAACTGTAAGACCTCAGGGCAGGTAACTTTGAGCCCATAAGCCCTCCACGAGGCACCAATGTAAGCCTCCACGAGGCAACATCGATAACTTTCGATTTCTGGGGGAATGCCATCAATAGTAACCCCATCGAGGCACTAGAAACTCAAAGCATTAAGACCTCAAGGTCGCCCACCTTAAGCTCATAAGCCCTCCAAGAGGCAACGACAAAGCTGTAAGACCTCAAGCAAGGCGCGTACAAATTTGCAAGATCTTAAGAAAAGGCATAACCACAGCTCGGGGACTGTCCTCGACAGCTGCTCCATAGAGTCACAAAAAACTCAAAGCCGTAAGACGTCACGACTGGAAAATTCGAGACCATAAGCCCTCCATAAGGCAACATCAGCAATATAAGCTCTCCATGAGGCAATATCAACTCCGACTCAGGGAGTGTCCTCGACTGGCGACTAAGCAAGCTATCTCACTCAAAGCCGTAAGACTTCAGGGCCGGCAAGTTCGAACTCATAAGCCCTCCATAAGTCATCAATATAAACCCTCCATGAGGCAATATCACCAATGTAATCCCTCCACGAGGAAATATCAATAGCATAAGGCCCAACGAGGCAATATAAAAAACTTTTGATGTCTCGGGGATTGCCACCGACAGTCACCCCATCAGAGCATCAGAACCACAAATCCTTAAGTGCTTAGGGCCGAAAACTTCAAGCTTATAAGCCCTCCATGAGGCAATATCAACCCCAACTCGGAGACTGTCCTCGATAGTCGGCTCATGAAGTTATCTAACTCGAAGTCATAAGACCTCAGAGCCGACAAATTCGAACTCATAAGCCCTCCAAGAGGCAATATCTATGACATAAGCCATCCATAAGGCAATATCAACTCTGGCTCAAGGACTGACCTCGACGGTCAACTCATGGTCGTAAGACCTCAGGGATGGCAACTTCAAACTCGTAAGCCCTCCATGAGGCAACATCAAAATTGTAAGACCTCAAGCAAGGCATGTACAAATTTGTAAGACCTTAAACAAAAGGCATAATCCCCATATCAAAGTCAAGGCTATATATCGAACTTGTAAGACCCAAAAGGCATACCCTCTATATGAACGCCGTGGCTATCTCACTCGGGGAGTAAAAGGCTACGGCCAAATACAATGACCACCGCCATAAGGCTCCGACCAAACTAACGCGACTCGGAGACGTCCGATTGTTTCCATAAAATCATAGGCCTTCAATTACTTTGAAAAATTTCAAAAAGAACCGGTTAAAGGTCGTAAATAAGTAGTCAAAATCCCACTTATAAACTCCCTCAAACTTAAGATTTTGCTTGTCCTCAAACAAATAAGGTAATTCCCACCTCCATAAGAAAAGAGTTATTTAATCAAGCGTAAGGTGAATCAAACACACATCAATTAGGACCAACAATTGCCTACACACTCATGAATCATCAACAAGGCAATGTTTTGAATCTTAAAGAACAAATAGATTTAATGTGACAGTTAATCATCTAGAGTTGCCTTTACTCATCAAGGAAGTTTGCACTTTCACCTAGGTCACTGTGGATCCCAAACTCCTTCTCCTATACTCTCCGTTAGCTTATTTCACTTAAGAATGTAGCACTTAATTCAATGACTTGTGGAAAGTTCGCTCATCACTCTAAAATAGAATGTCAGAAGTACGACTCTAAGTACTATATTCTTTCCCCTCATGTAGATCACCACTACTGTAAGCTTACTCGATTTGAAATCATGTATGTTCTTTTTTCAGCATGTAATGAAGGCTTTTGGATTAATGTGGGAAATGTTGGAATAGAACGGGCTTAAGCATTCTATTTCTCTTTTTGGCTCATGCTTTGCCGACTTTTTGAGTCATTTTTTTCTTTTTACTTAGGAGAACTAGAGAGACTTGACATCACTCTTTCTTAGTCATGATATTCATTTTCTCCTTTTTTGTTTTCTCCATGCTTTGCATTTTTTCTTTCTTTTGAATCCCTTCAACCCTTCAAATTATTCACTTTCTTTTTGTGTTTTTCTTTTGTTCTTTCTTTATTTCTTCTTCTTTGCATTTGCTTTTCTTCATTTCTTTTATCTTTTTGTGCCTTGATACCAATTTCTAACTCCTCGTCTCTCCCCCAACCTTATGTTTTTGCCATTTGTTTCTCATGAGTGGTAAGGAAAGCCCGGGTGCCAAGTGAGGGTCACTATAAAGCTGGTAAAGTCTTTTAACATGGTTATCAAATGAAAAAGACATTACACGATAAAATGGGCTGATTCGGAATAACATCATTGGTGGGCCATGGAAAGTTTCAAAACGGATCAAGGAGAGCCTACAATTACTTCTCAAGCCAAGAAAAACATAGAATTTTTCCTAGAAACACATTCGGGGCAAGTTCTAGACCATTCACACGGGTACTTGGACTTATAACAAAACATCTCACCTCTCACACAACTGGATTGTTAACGAGGATAGAGTCGAGGGCCCAAAACAGCCTTATTCAATATTGAAAATTGCTAATGGTTCAACTAAACCACTCGATGATTGCTTAAGTCAACACAAGAGTCACAAGGTCACTAACTAGAGCCATTTCTTTTCAAGAAATTGTTTTTAACCATAAGCGTGTAGTTAAGTGTGTTGGTACCAAGTAAAGCATGCTTGACCCTTTTTTATTCATTAATACTATTATTTTTACCTAAACATCAAACACGGACTCAATCCCTTAAGAAGGTTGTCATGTCATCCATCGTTGAGAAGAGCCACCCAAGTCACACAAGGTCCACCTTTGGAAACAACCGTGGCATTAAGAAAACCAAAGGCTTATTGCTCACTTAAACATAAAGGAAGCTACCAAATAAAAATAAGCTATTGAGGTAAAAAAGAAGTTAAACTATTATGAAAACCAAACTAAAGAAGCTATGAAATAAACTGTTGAAAGCAAGAAAACTTAATATACAAATGGAGAATGGGGAATAGAATATATACATCAAAAAAGAGGGAGGAATATATACATAATGAAAGAGAAAATAAAAATAAAATAAAAAGAGTATTATAGTTATTACAAGCATATATCATATCAAATCAACCAAAATAGACCACTCCCCTGAATAAGAATAAGCATTGTCCTCAATCCTTAACAACAATCTCAGAATAAGGAACGGTAGAGAGTGGAGAGACTCCCTATGTGGTCTCAATGTGCATGGAATCATCACCAGCCTTGGGATCCTCCAACTTGATATCATCATCCTCTGCTCGGGGAGTAACGGGGTTGGTGAACATATGAAGCACCTTCTCAGAAGTATGGGCAACAAAGTCTGGCTCGTCAGACTAGCCAGCTGGTGCCTCTACTGATGCTGCTGCTGGGTTAGCTGGTACTGATGGATCTGTCTCCATCAATAAGTCAAATGGAAGATCCCCAACTACTGCAATATTGGTCACTTCTTTTCTCAATCTATCCACTGATTTCTTCGAGGTCTTAGATTTCCTCATCTTCTTCACTTGTTTTCCCAACTCCTCAGTAGCTCTCCCATGTTCCACATATGTATCCATGATGGTCTTCTGATTGTCTAGGATCTTCTTAAATGTTTCCTCCACTGACAAAGGAACCGGTGGTGCTGCTGGGATAGAAGACTGCTGCAACAACACTGTATATGTTTGAAAACTTTGAAGTAGCTGTTTGTATCCAGTTGTTGAGATTCACCAATGTCTGGGAGACTCACAACATGGTGAGTGGATATGTAGATGAGGAAGGCACGGGCACTGATGCTGATGGTCTAGAAGATGAAGGTGGTGGCATGTCAGCTATCTCGGTCGAAAGTCTGGCTACTGTGGAAGGCATAGGAGTTGTAGAAGGCTCAGCAGCTGAATCTGTAACCACCACCGATGGCTCATCAGACTGGCCAACGGTGGCAGTTGCCTTACCCTAGTAAGGGCTTTTTGGCCCACACCTTTCTATCAAAACTCCTTGGCTTCACTTTTGCATCCGTGATATATTCTGTGAGGGTGTTGGGATATAGGTAGTAGCTTTCACCTTTTCTGACAACAACTAACATATTGGCCAACATGGTGGCACCCACATTGATTGGGTACCCGTCCATGTTAGATGCCACCAAAACTGCTCGGGGGATTGGAAGATTATTCTCATTCTGGCACACAAAATTTTTCCACCCTTTTGCTTCAAAATTGAGGGTGGCACATGCAATGGAAACCCCCGTTCTGATTCATGATGGTGGTGGTCCTGGAGCTGTCAAGATCTCTGCTAGCCAAGGGCGAGCCGCATCACCCATAGAAAGCTTCTCCATGTATTGGACTGACTCTACCTCCTCGAATCCCAAGTAAGTGTTCAGAGTGCTTTGATCAAATCTGACCTTCAAGCTCCTCACTTTGGTACCCTTATTAATGTGTGTCACATTGGCATAGAATTCCCGTGCCAAGTGATCCTTGGCATCCATAACACTATGGGTGAACCACATCCACCCCTTGGTTAGTTAAAGTCCAGAAGCAGTGTTAACAGTTGCAGAAGAATAGTGCACAGATGTGAATGTGCGGACCGCACAATATTGAGTGAGGCCGCAGACTGCCTTGTGTGGACCACACCACAATTGAAGTGCAGACCGCACAATTTTGAGTGCGATAGCACAAGATCGGGCTCAAACTGCTGGTTCTCTGAAGTTTCAAAGTGTGGTCGCACACATTTTTCTGCGGACACAGGTCATTTTCCGTGAACCGCACAATTTTTAGTGATTTCCGCAGATTGAAAGCATACTTTGTTGCCCTACAGTATCTGCGGACCGTACAATTTCATGTGCGGACTGCACAATTCAAAATAAAACGACAATGACTTTAGGTTTTGCAATATTTTGCAAAATTTAGACATGGTATTGGAAAATTAAACATGATACATGGTTTATCCAACCCCCAATGATTACACATGGCATTACCTAAACATTTAAAAACACACATGATAAACATTTGACATTTTAGGCCTACAAATAACTGTACTACTTAAGAACAAAAACTAAGAAAAATTGAATAGTCTAAACTTGAATTGAACATACCAGTGATGAAGGATGTAGGGGAGAATCTAGACTGATGAAATGAATATGGATTGTGAAACAATTTGTGTGCATTGTGCTAGCTTAGTTCTCAAGGGTTAAGAGTGCGTAAAGTTGTGAATAGTGCAATGATGGCTTATTTATAGGTGGACCAAATTAGGTCAAGAATGCAACTGAGTGTGGCCGCAAAATTTTGTGTGTGGTCTGAACGATGTACCTTTAAATAGATGAAGATCTGCGGTCCGCACAAAATTGAGTGCGGCCGTAGATATTTGTGCAGACCGCACAATTTCAAGTGCGGCCACAGAATGGCCATTTCTCTTCAATTCCAAACTTCGGAGAGTTGCATTTTTGGGTCTCCAGTTGTGCGGCCTCACAAAGAATTATGCATCTACAGATTCCTCTCTGATGTGGCATACAAAATTGTGCGTTCTGCAAAATAAATGTGGGGTCCGCACTTTTTCAATACTTGGCCATTTTTTCGAGCACATTTCCTGCAAAGCAAACTCATTCCTACAATTCACTTCAAAACCAGTTAGCACAAAACAAAACCTATCTAAAAAGTATAAAAATAAAAATAAAAAGAAACATGGGTTGCCTCCCAAAGTGCCTGATTTAACGTCGCGGCATGACACATATTACTATCAATCACTTGAAATGAATTAATGCCACGACGTGGGCATCATCAACTTTTCCAAGATAATTATTCACCTGGTGATCATTGACTCTAAACACTTCATCATTTTTATTCTTCAAGTAAATGCATCAAAGGGTGTCACATTAACAACCTCAAACGGACCACTCCATTTAGACTTTAAGTATCTCGGAAACATCCGTAACCGAGAGTTGAACAATAACACAAGATCACCTTCTTTGAACTCCTTGTTTCAGATGTACTTGTCATGGAGGTACTTCATCTTCTCCTTATATAAGGAAGAACTTGTATATGCATGGTACCGAAATTCATCAAGTTCATTCAATTGTGCCACCCTTAAGTTGGCGGCGACATCCCAGTCAAGATTAAGCTTCTTCAATGTCCACATAGCCTTATTGTCAAGTTCCACTGGAATGTGACAAGCTTTCCCGAACAGTAACTGGTATGGAGACATGCCAATCGGTGTTTTGCAACCCGTCCTATAAGCCCCAAGAGCACCATCAAGTTTCTTTGACCAATACGTCTGATTGGCATTCACTATCTTTGAAAAAATACTCTCGATCTCCCGATTGGAGACTTCCACTTGCCCGCTTGCTTGAGGGTGATAGGGGTCCAGATTTTCTGTGTTACACCATACATTGAAAGTAAGGTATCAAAAGCTTTGTTGCACAAATGCGACCCCCCATCACTTTTTATGGCCCTTGGAGTACCAAATCTTGTGAAGATGTTCTTTTTTAAAAATTCCACCACACTTCGAGCTTCATTGTTGGGTAAAGCCACGGCTTCAACCCACTTTGACACATAGTCCACATCTACCAAAATGTAAGTGTTCCCGCAAGAGCTTACGAATGGCCCCATGAAATCAATGCCCCACACATCAAAAATATCAATTTCCAAGATGGTGGTGAGGGGCATATCATTTTTCTTAGAAATCCCACCGGCCCTTTGACATTCATCACAACGCTTGACTGGATCACTAGCGTCCTTATAGACAGTAGGCTAATAGAATCCAAAACTCAGCACTTTATTGCCGTTCTAGCTCCACCATGGTGACCACTATATGGTGAAGAGTGTCAAGCCTCAAGAATTTCCACTTGTTCTTACTCTGGTACACATCGTCGAATCATACCATCGGTAAAAATCTGGAAGAGATACGGCTCATCCCAATAATAGTCAAGGCAATCCTGTTTGAGCTTTTTCCTTTGGTATGAAGAGAACTCATTCGGTATAATAGCACTCATAATTTTCCAAGTCGGCGAACCATGCCATCCCAGTCATTGAAATGGATAGAAGTTGCTCGTCGGGGAAGGTATCATTTATATCAAGGCCGTCATGTGGCCTCCCCTCCTCCTCCAGGCGAGACAAGTGGTCCGCCACTTGGTTTTCCCTACCTATGCGGTCTTGAATTTCTAGATCAAACTCTTGCAATAGAAGCACCTACCGCATTAACCTTGTCTTTGAATCTTTTTTTCTCATTAAGTACCAAAGCGCCACATGATCGGTGTGGACAATCACCTTTGTACCCCTCAGGTACGGGCGAAACTTCTCCATAGCAAAGACAATAGCAAGTAGCTCTTTTGCGGTCATAGTGTAATTGACTTGGGCATCTTTCATGGTCTTACTAGCATAGTATACCGGATGGAAGATTTTGTTGATACGTTGCCCCAAAACTGCTCCGACCACTACATCACTTGCGTCACGCATGAGCTCTAAAGGCAAGCTCCAATTCGGTGCGGTGATAATAGGAGTAGTAGTCAATCTAAACTTGAGCAATTCTAATGCCTTCATGCAATCCTCGTTGAAATGGAACTTGGCCTCCTTCTCCAAAATCTTACACAAGGGGTTCACTACTTTGGAACAATCTTTGATGAAACGACGATAGAACCCCGCATGACCCAAGAAGCTCTTCACTCCCTTCACGGATGTAGGGGTGGGAGTTTAGAAATTACCTCTATTTTGGCCTTGTCGGCCTCAATACCATGCTTTGAAATTTTGTGGCCGAGGACAATGCCTTTCTCGTCCATGAAGTGACATTTCTCCCAATTCAATACCAAGTTTGTCTCCTGACATCTTGCCAAGAACTTATCAAAAATTTTCAAGAAATCATCAAAAGAATTCCCAACCACGAAAAAGTCATCCATGAAGACCTCAAGAAAATCCTTCACCATGTTGGTGAAGATAGCCATCATACACCGTTGAAACGTCGCCAATGCATTGCATAACCAAATGGCATCTGCGAGAATGCGAAAGTACCATAGGGACATGTGAAAATAGTCTTCTCTTGGTCCTCTGGAGCAATAAGAATTTGATTGTTGCCAGAATATCCATCAAATAAACTATAGAAAACACGGCCGGCCAACCTATCAAGCATTTGATCAAGGAATGGAAGTGGGAAATAATCTTTCCTTGTGACTTTGTTGAGCTTGTGATAGTCCATACACCCTTTTCACCCGGTCACTGTTCTTGTAGGAATCAACTCGTTCTTTTCATTGGTGACCACAGTAATGCCCCCTTTCTTTGGGACACATTGTACCGGAGAGGTCCAGAGCTATCATAAATGGGGTAAACAACCCCGGCATCCAACCATTTTATGATCTCCTTCTTCACCACCTCTTGCATTGCTTCATTTAATCTTCTTTGATGTTCAATAGAGGGTTTGTAATCCTCCTCCAAAATGATTTTGTACATGCAAAAGGAGGGGCTTATTCCCTAAATATCCGCCAAATTAGAGTCCTATAGCTTTCTTCCTCTTTTGTAGAACCGCCAAAGTAGAGTCTACCTGCAAGTTAGTCAAACAAGAGAAAAGAATAACCGGTAAAGTAGAACAAGGGCCAAGGAATTCATACCTGAGATATGGAGGCAATGGATTTAACTCTAAATTTGGAGGCTCCTCGATTGAGGGCTTTGTTGGAGAAGTCTTCCGGTTCTCAAGATCTTAGAACAATTTGCGAGGTTCATAAGTGTACGACTCCATTCATTGTAATGCATTCACATATTCCACATAGCCATCCTTCTCATCAACATCATGATTGAGCAATATGACCTCCAAAGTATCATCAACATTCATCATGCCACTAGCATCATCAACAATCACCTCGGTCACTAAGTCCACAAACGAACAAACTTCATAGCTATTCGGTTGCCTCATAGATTTGCACACATGGAAAACCACATTTTCATCACCCACTCGGAAGGTGAGCTCATCGGCTTCCACATCAACAAGAGCCTTCCTCGTAGCAAGAAAAGGTTTACCCAAAATAAAAGGCACCTCATAGGACCTTCACAATCAAGAATCACAAAGTCCTCCGGGAGGATGAACTTATCAACACGAACCGATACATCATCAATAATACCCAATGGTATTTTCATAGTACTATCCGCCATTTGTAACCTCATAGATGTTGTCCTTGGTTGCCCAATTCCCAAAGTTTTTAACACCGAGTAGGGCATCAAGTTAATACTTGACCCTAGATCACAAAGAGCTTTGGAAAAGTCGTCGCTTTCAATGGTGCAAGGGATTGTGAAAGCGCTGGGATCTTCTAATTTCAGAGTCATTGAGTGCACAATTACACTCACTTGATGTGTCATCTTAATGGTTTCACAATTCATCAACCTTTTCTTTGTCACCAAATCTTTCATGAACTTTGCATAGCCGGGCATTTGTTCCAAGGCCTCAACCAATGGCATATTAATGGATAAGCTCTTCATCATGTCAATAAACTTCTTGAATTAGTTCTCCCCATTTTGCTTGGCAAGCCTTTGACGGTATGGATAAGGAGGCCTTGGCGTTTGTGCCTTAGCCTTTTACATTACCGGTTCCGATATGTCAACAATGTGTTCCCTAGATGAGTTCACTTCTTCTTGAGTCTCCTCCACATTTTCATCAATATCAATTCTCACTTCATCATTAGCTTGAACCACATTGTTTGGAATCTCATATTATTGAATCACTTCATCATCATCCATAATTCTTCTTTGACTTGAGGTGGTTGCATCCCCACCTTTTGCAGTCCTTGTGGTTACGGTCATGGCATGTCCCGTGTTGTTCCCACCCTTCAAGTTTACCACTGTGTCACTTGGTAGTTCCCCTTAGTATGAGTGTTTAAAGCTTGCGTGATTTGCCTAATTGAACCTCCAAATTGAGGATTAAAGTGTTGTGAGAGGCTAGTTGAGCATCGGAGTCGACATTCTTCTCCATCATTTGTTTGAAAATATTCTCAATTTTCCCCATCTCATTATTGGAAGAGCTAGACCCATGAGACGGATATGGAGGCGGTTTGTATAACGTGTCTAAAATGCACTTCCACATACTTTGTTGTTTTAGTCTATTTCTAAATTATGCTACTGTTTCTAAATATATATCTAGAGAATAATATTTTTAGCGTTGTTGTTTTTCAAGTTTATAAAAGATCTAGGGCTGTGACTTCTACCTAGGTGTTTTCCTAACGGGTTGTGGGCTTTAGAGCAGGTTTCGTTGGTCGGGGTGCAATATAGCAATCAACATGCAATTACCCACTCGATACCACTCGGTAATAGAGTGGTTTTGCCAATATGGATTTCTCAAGTCCAAATGGGTAATTCACAAACCAGTTGATATATGCTCAAGTCAGGTTTTACTATCTCTAGATTCAACCCTTTAATTGGGACTATCCAGTTTTTGAGTTCATCCCAATTTCTTGTTAGCCAAGTTTTCATAGACTTAGTCTCTCTTTATCAAGTAGAGAGTAAGTCAATAAGGCATGAATCAATGTTTGCAATAATTAATTGTTAAATTAGAGCAAGAACTAGGCTAAATATTACACACTCAACCTTAAACAAGCCCTAAATCAAACACTCATTAGGTACCCACAACCCAAGTTAGTAATTTTGCTACTCATAGATGAAATGAATAAATTAAAGAAGAAAAGATGATTAAACTCATATTAAATGATAAAGAGATGAAAATACAATGTAAAATAAACAAATTATCATAAACTTTCCTAAAGCAGTAAAAAAAATGGCTCTCTACTTTCTGATGTTCAAAATTAACCTAATTTTGACAAAAAAACTATTATACATAGCTGAAATTTTCGGACAAAATCACCCTTTCAGAGGTTCTGCGGCCGCATATTTATGTGTGCGGTCCACACTTTGGTGAAAATCTTGGAAGAAGGGACTTCTACGGCTGCACAATTCTAAATTGCAGCTGCACTTCTTCAGGTTCTGCGAACCACACATTTCTAAGTGCGGCCGCACTCTTGACTTCTGCGGCCACATAATAATAGTGTGGTCCGCTCTTCTTGATGGACTCAAAGTCGGAACTCTCTGATCTTCAACATTTTAGGCTGCACAATTATTGTGCGGTCTGCACTTTCCAAAGCAGCACCGACAAAGTTCCTTCGTAATCTACGGTGGCAGACAAAATTACGTGGTCTGCACTTTTGGCCATTTTTCTTGACTTTTGTCCTTGTCCAAAAATATTCCTTCTTGAGTTGAATTTCATCACTTTGGCTCAGTTTTCAATACTCCTGCAAATAAGCATGTTTTATCAGTTTTTGGGAATACCTTTGAACATTTTTGAGCTACAATGAAAGTAAAAATGGCGCAAATAAGTAGTCAAAATCCCCACTTATCAAGTTGATGATATTTTTGGACCCTCTGTTAGTTGACCTTCAGGTCTGTTCTTATTAGAATTATCCTTCTCTATATATCTGTTGTCTCTTATTATTATTATTATTATTATTATTATAATTCGTAGATGTTTATAATAGGTGTCTTGTCATAGCCTCGTCACCACTTCGTCGAGGTTAGGTTTGACACTTATGGAGTACATGTGGTCGGTTGTACTCATACTACACTTCTACACTTCTTGTGTAGACCCCGATGTTGGTCCTAGCGGCGCATAGAAGAGATCGCTCGGATCTGACTTATTCCGGAGACTTGAGGTAGAGCTGCAAGATGTTCGCAGTCCCTGAAGTCCCCTTCTATGTTTTTTTCTATTTATCATGTTTCAGATAGTTGTACTTCATTTTAGACCATATTTGTAGTATCCTAGTTGCTCATGTACTGGTGCCTCCAGATTTCTGGGGCTAGTGTAGACTGCGTTACTTATATATTTTATCTTAGTTATTTAGAGTATTTCCGGGGTTGATTATTAAGATTTTGCTTTTAAAATTGTTAAAAATGGTTAATTCTTTAACTGATGTTGGTTTTCCTAGCAAGTGAATGTTGGTCGTGACATGTTGGTATCAGAGCACTAGGTTACCTAGGTCTCACGAATCATGAGCAAGCTTACTAAAGTCTGGAGGATCAG
Organism: Nicotiana paniculata; assembly: GCA_005239505.1. Taxonomy (NCBI): domain Eukaryota; kingdom Viridiplantae; phylum Streptophyta; class Magnoliopsida; order Solanales; family Solanaceae; genus Nicotiana; species Nicotiana paniculata. The sequence goes on along the minus strand of ML350337.1, from coordinate 40,121 downwards.
TACGGAGACGTCTGCACTTATCTTCTATACGCTATAAGGCTTTAGGAAATTTCACCTTCTTTGTTTATGAATCTTGCGGTTACTTCTCTCATTGAGTTTGAATCAGTCTATTCTCGTTCCCTCACAGATGGTGAGAACCCGCACAATATCTACAACTGATCAGGAGCAGGAGCCCCAGGTTGTATCCACTACTCGGGGTAGGGGTAGGGGCCGGTAACGAGGCCAAGGTAGAGCCAGAGGTAGAGGTAGAGCTCAGCCTAGAGGACGTGCGAAAACACCTATTGTAGAGCCTCATATATAGAAGGATGAAGAGGTCCTTATTCAGACCACACTAGTTGGACCAGCTAAGGTTCCAAAGGGGTTCATTGCTACCCCCGTACTTTACGACGCCCTATGTAATGCCCCAAACCTGAAGAGGAGTGGCCGGTACCCGATGACATACTCGGCCCGAGCGTACCACCCAATAATTGTGAACTCTGGAGGGGTAACCCTCCACTTAGGCCGATGGGGCCATATTCTGAATCATCTGAAAATAACATCTCTCTCATCTGAGGGATAAACATACCCAAAATCTCACATACATAATTGTGCAGGCTGACGAGGCTGCCATGAAAGTCTATAACCAGCGATACCAAAGTGAACATGCACACACGGCTAGCAAGGCCACAATACTAACATACAAAATATACAGGACTTGTCTACAAGCCTCTAGAGATAACAAAACTATATCATGGTCGAGACAGGGCCTCGACTTGCCCATCAAACCTGTATATATAAAATGGACTCCAAGGTCTAGGCCTGGGAACTCCGAGGAGGTGAAGTTTACAAACCGAGCTGATATTTGACTCTGTCTACTGGGAAGGTCTATCAAGCTCTCTATGTGGACCTATATGCATGAAATGCAGCACCCCTAGCAAAAGGGACGTCAGTACAAACTAATGTACATAGTATGTAAAGTAACAAAATAATTGAAACCAAAATATGAATTGATAATAAAATAATTAAAAGTAATTAGGAGTCAAAGATGATCTGAAGATATGCTTACCTGATGATACTGACTCAACTCTTTCAATAGAGTAAGTAAAATAGATGTCCGGCCCTATAAAGCTTGGTATGTATAACTGCTCTGCCATAATAGGCTCGCCCATAGGTGCTCGACCATGCTAGGTTCTATATCTCAGCCATTCTGGGCTCGCTCATAAGCGCTTAGCCGCAGTAATCTCGGTATATAACTGACCACCTTATCAGAAGTTTCCCAATAGGGGCTTGCCCATAAATTATAGCTCAATTATGGTAAAAATACTGTCATATTGTATATATATATATATATATATATAGACCCTCTATTATCTTGAATGGAAGGGAATAATACTTAACTGAACCTAATGTCGCGATAAGGGAGAATAATGTAACTCATGAGACTAGGACAATGTACATAAATTCAGGAGTATGAACCTCTCTTTATCTCTCGTTATCAAACACATGTAGTTACGAGATCATGCCAAAATTAAAAAAGGGTTTAGACCTAACATACCTTAACTCTGTTGAGTCCTTAATACCTCCCAAGAAATTCTTCAAGAAACTCAACCCAATCCACCATAGCATAAGGAGATCCAAAATCAGTGTTGAGTAAAGGCTATGTCCGCAACTTAACTAGTAGCTCGTTTATGTAGATTTGGGAAGCATCTCCCCTGTAGCAAGGGTTTCCTCGAATACCATATACCAAAAACAAAAATATAGAAATATAATAAGAACAACATCAAGAATAGGGTACAAAATATTTCATTAACAAGTCATCAACATATCACGATGGGCGGCAAGCTCATATTGAATTCCTTTAGCACTCTTCAACCCCATTATCATTAATTCTTGAACTTAGTAGTATATCCAGTATAATAACCAATACCTTTTAAAGTATTTCAAACCTTTTACTCAATTGTAGAGTTACCCAAAATAGCCCAACACAAGATATTATCACTGTTGACAATTTCCAAGTGCTTTATAGCCGTATTCTTTTCTAGTTACCAATATCCTTAACAAGATTGACATGTAAACCAACATAATCATACTAAAATATCATATCCAACTTATTTTTCATAATTTCCATCCACTTAAATTTCATAAGAGGAACTTTAAATTCAATCCATCAAGGATAACAACATCTCAAGTTAATCCAAGTATTACCTTGTAGTTTATCATCCTAACAACTTAATCAACATACAAGCAAGCTTAAGAACAATTAGTAGGATGTTATACTCACCTTATACAGTAGCAAAAACTTGAAAGTTCAGGTTATCACAGCCCGCAATTATCCTCAATGACAATAAAATCTCAAAGAGGTGTTGTTCTTCACTAGAACTAACTTTTGATAGTGAAATATGGTGTAACCACTTCAAACCCTTATGGTATATATTTATCAGGGTTAGGAGGAGTGTAGGGACGAGGTTGGGTCGACAAAAGATAAATAAAGGTCGTCCAAATTATTTTTAAAGTGAAGTAGGTCGACCACTGGTTAAGTGGGTCCCCTGGGAGCAACTTGCCTAGTATTGCGAAAACGTGACTATCTCTCTACTCCAAAATCGTATCTATTAATGGTTTAATGATTTAGAAACTAGACCTAATTTTGCTACAATATTCTCCCTTATCATAGTGTATATTTATTTAAGTATTATTCCCTTCCAGTCAAGAAAGCAAAGGGTCTATATACTTAACATCAATATTTCATTAACAAGTCATCAACATATCACGACGAGCGGCAAGCTCAGATTGAATCCCTTTAGCACCCTTCAACATCATTATCATTAATTATTGAACTTTATAATATATCCAGTATAATTAAAAATACCTTTTAAAGGATTTCCAACCTTGTACTTAATTTTAAAGTTACCCGAAATAGCCCAACACAACATAATATCACTGTCGACAACTTCCAAGTGCTCTATAACCATTTCCTTTTCTAGTTACCAGTTTTCTCAACAAGATTGACATGTAAACTAACATAATCATACTAATAATATCATTACTAACAATATCATAGACAACTTAGTTTCCATGATTCCCATCCACTTAAAGTTCATAAGAGCACTTTCAAATCAATCCATCAAGGTCAACAACATCTCAAGCTAATCCAAGTATTAACTTCTAATTTATCATCCTAACAACTTAACCAACATAAAAGCAAGGTTAAGCATTATTAGTAGGATGTTATACTCACCTTAGACAGTAGCAACAACTTGAAATTTAAGGCAAACACAACCCACAATTATCCTCAATAATGTGTTGTTCTTCACCAGAACTAAAATTTGATGTTGAAATATGGTGTAATCACTTCAAGCCCTTATGGTATATGTTTAGGAGGGTTAGGAGGATTTTTGGGACGAGGTTGGGATAAAAAATATAAAATAAAGGTCGTCCAAATCGTTTTTATAGTGAAGTAGGTCGACCACCGCCTAAGTGGGTCCCATTGGGAACCACTTGCGCAGTTCGTGAAAATGAGAGTTTCTCTCTACTCCGAAGTCGCATCGATGAATGGTGTTTATGAGTTAAAAACTAGACTCGTATATCTTCGATTTGGTAGATGAACCAACTCAGAATTCCAATTATATTGAGAGAAAAGCTATGTTACCTTCAATCTAATTTTCAGCAAATTTATGATGTAACTTGTGATGACTTTTTCCAACTTTTATTCCACAACTTGCTTGACTTCAAAACATAATACACGACTATCATACGACTACCATATCTTATAACATAAACTCCCTATCTTATTAAGCACCCTAGTCTCACCCCAAAAGTACATGTTATAACATTCCCAACTTGTCGACTTTCGACAAAACTTATTTTCTTCAATTCGTTTAGCTTCTAAGCCTTCCAACCCTCTTGGTACTTGTTATTCATGATCTTCAAAAATTTGTAACCTCCGTGGTAAGGTGATTAACTTACTTTATGTACTTTAAAATATGATCTCATTTCTGAGTTTACATCAACTAGCTTACGATGTACTCCCACGCACGAAAACATAGGGTGTATCACCCTAGTTTTGCATGGTTGGCCATATGGAGAGTGTGGCCCAAGCCAGAGAAATTCCTATGGAGCCAACTGTATCTTAGGCTGGGGAAGGAGCCTAGACTCCTACAACTCACACTCTAGAGTAGATCGCTAATAGATATCAGACCGAACAGCTCTACCAGTTTGGCAGCTCAACCTGTTGTTGCTACACAGCCCATGGAGAGGCTCGCGATGTAAGCTGAGGGGTTGTTGGAAAAGTTTACCAAGTTGTTTGTCCCTCAGTTTAGTGTTTCACCTTTTGAGGACCCACATGATTTCTTAGACCGTCGCCATGAGATATTGTGCAACATTATAATGGAGACAAATGGAGTTGATTTCACAATGTTCTATATGAAGGGTTCTACCAAGAGATAGTGGCAGGAGTATGTTCGTGGCAGTCCATCAGGTTCCCCCTCTCTTACTTGAGCTTGGTTCTCAAAGATATTCTTGGAGAAGTTCATTCTCTTCGCTCAGAGAGAGGACTTCCACAATCAGTTTAAGCGCCTCAGCGGGTCAGCATGACTGTCACACGACATGACACCAAATTTGTGGATCTATCATGCCATGAGACTATCCTGATCCCTATTGAGAGGGAGAGGGTGAGGAGATCTATAAATAACCTTACTTATAGCAACATAATACAAATAGCTAGAGAGATTGAGGATGATATTTACTTTACACGAATTGTAGAGATTGTTAGGCGGATCGTGAGAATTCGTATCTATGGTAGAGAAGCAGCCTCTGAGAAGAGGCCTCATCATTTCAGTGGTTTCGGTGGTGCCTCCTCTGGTGGCATGGCTTGGTAGAGGCCATCCTACCAGGACGCTTCAATCAGAAGTGCAGGTGTCTCATGGTCCTTCAGTGGGCACGATATGCATTGGTCTAGTTTTGAGAAGCTAGTATTCATTGCACTTTCTGATAATATTAGTGCACCATCGCTACAAAGCTACTACGATGGTCATTTGAGTCATCAGAGACAGTCTCAGACTTATTAGTTGTGCCAGCCGAGGGATTATTTTGAGCGTGATGATTAGGTCATAACAGGAGGTATTGTCCTCGATTGAGGAGCATTAGGCCACAACATGGTACGCATGCCATGATTCCAGCACCGATTGCTCCATCTCCCACTTATCTAGCTAGAGATGGGGTGGAGTAATCTGATGCAGTCATCACATGTATTTTTCCAATTTTCCATAGAGATGCATCAATTTTATTTGATCCGGGTTACAGTTATTCGTATGTGTCATCCTCTTTTGATTCATATTTGGATGTGTCTCGTGATTCTTTGAGTGCTCCTGTTTATGTATCTACACCCATTGGGGATTCTATTATGGTAGACCTGGTCTATCTCTATTATTTGCTCACTATTGGGATCTATGAGACTAGGTTTGATCTTATGTTACTTAATATGGTAGATTTTGATGTGATTCTAGGCATGGATTGTTTGTCACTGTATCATGTTATTTTGTATTGCCACGCCAAGATTGTGTTGCTAGCCATGTTGGAGTTTCCTCGATTGGAGTGGAGATGGACTCCTGGTCATTCCACTAGTAGGGTCATTTTATATTTGAAGGCCTGGCATATGGTCGAGAAAGGGTGTCTCGCGTATCTGGCCTATATCTGTGATACTAGTGCGGAGATTCCTTCCACGTATTTGGTTCTAGTGGTGCGTGAGTTACCAGAGATGTTTATTATAGACTTGCCGGGCATGCCACCCGACAAAGATATCAAATTCTTCATTGACTTGGTTCCGGGAACTCAGCCTGTTTCTATTCCACCATACCATATGGCCCCAGTTGAGTTGACCGAATTGACGGAACAATTGTAAGATTTGCTTGACAAGTAATTTATTAGACCTAGTGTCTTGCCTTGGGATGCACCAATGTTGTTTGTGAAGAAGAAATACAGCTCTACAAGGATGTGTATTTGATGGGTTAGTATTTTGTTTTGATGATTTAACAAACTTTTATGTAAAGAACCAGATAAAGGACCTGATGTGCAACTAGAGGGAAGTACATAGTCAGGGGGGACAATATGGGGTCCTGGTCTCTTATCTGGTTAAGTTAAGTTATATAACTTCTCATCAATTATAAAAGTTTATAATCATCAAAAAGGGGGAAATTGATGGGTTAGTATTTTGTTTTGATGATCTAACAAACTTTTATGTTAAGAACCAGATAAAGGACCTGATGCGTAACCAGCACAACCAGTCAACATAGACTCACAAGAAACTTGGGCAGTGTACATATCACAAGGAACAGGCTAGGGACCTGATCCTTTGAAAGACTCACAGATGAAAGTACAGGGTCAACTTTACAGCTGTGACAGAAAAGTGACTGCCTGCAACTGTACACGCTACAGTGCAGTAGTCACCTCCCATTGTTGTGAAGTGTACCTTAAAGATTTGGAACATCCTTCTTGGAACGTGGTATGGTCTTTAATATCTTGTTTGAAGACAAACAAGATATTCACTTGTCCTTTTACTACATTCTTCATAGCATTGAAGATCTGCTCCATTGTTGAAGGCTCAAGTGTGTCAAGTACAAGAAGACAACTCCACCACTGACCAGTTCCGCCATGAGTATATGTGTGTCCTTAGTTGAGTTGTAATCTTGTGTTTTATTCTTCATTGTAACTCCTATCTTACTTTCTTAGAAGCTTTGTTTTAGGAAACTCAAAATCATAAACAATCCGTGTTTGTGTTGGGACTAGTGTAGTCATAAGTTAAAGTCTTTGTAACTAGTGAGTAACAAAGTGGCTTGTAATAAGCGTATTGTAAGTTAGTATGTTGAAGTATTTGTAAGAGAGTCATTACAGAGTGGCTTATAATAGTTGAGATTACAAGTTAGTAAAGTTGAAATCCTACCAGTGTAGGTCGTGGTTTTTGTCCCCTTGAGTTGGGATTTTTCCACGAAAAAATCCAGCGTCTTTTCTACTTGTTGTCTCTGTGTATTTTTAGTGGACTGGTAGAGGACTAGGTTGCCTTACTGTTTGGTTTTACATTCTGTTACTTACGGTGAGAACTGATAGAGAACCAGGTTCTCTATACAGTTTGGTGGACGCTTAGTTTCTATCAATTGGTATCAGAGCAGGTTCTTTCTAAAAGGTTAACACCTATAAAGGACATCTAATGGCTTCTCCACCTAACTTTGAAGAAGGACAATCAACCTATAGACCCCCAAGATTCAACAGCCAATACTATGGTTGGTGGAAAACGAGAATGCATGACTTCATTATGGCTGAAGACTCCGAGCTTTGGGGCGTGATTTGTGATGGTCCCTTTGTCCCTATAAAGGCTGTTGGAGAGGGAACAAACACTGTTCCAAAGACAAGAAAAGAATACAATGGTGCTGATCGAAAAGCTGTTGAGAAGAACTTCAAGGCGAAGAAGATTCTTGTGTGTGGTATTGGACAAGACGAGTATAATCGCATCTCGACATGTGAATCTGCCAAGGAAATATGAGAAGCTCTTCAAACGACTCATGAAGGGACTACTCAGGTAAAGCAATCGAAAATAGATATGCTGACAACTGAGTATGAACTCTTTAAAATGAAAGAGGATGAGTCCATTCAAGAGATGCATACCCGCTTCAACTCCATAATCAATGAGCTTCATTCATTTGGTGAAATCATTCCAACCAACAAGCTAGTCCCGAAGATACTTAGTGTGCTGCCAGGTTCATGGGAGAGCAAGTTTAATGCTATCACTGAAGCCAAAGACTTGCAGAAGCTGGCTATTGACGAGCTTATTGGAAATCTCAAAACTTATGATATGAAAAGAAAGAAGGATATCGAAAGAAGAGATCCCAGGAAGGAGAAGAACCTGGTTCTCAAGGCTGCCAACAAGGATTCAAGTGGTGATTAATCCGACATGGAGTATCTCAGTCAAAGATTCCAAAATATGATTCAAAGGAATGGTCGCATACCAAGAAGAGGCAATTCGAGCAAGCCTAGAAACTATGATCTATGTCACGAGTGTGTCAAGACAGGACACTTTATCAGGGATTGTCCACTTCTGAAGCAGGAGACTTACAAGCACAATTCTGACAAAACTGCAAATAGGAACCAGGTTCCTGACAAACGATTCAGCCAAAAAAGTGCAGCTCACAATGTTTTGAAGCAGGTTCTTGCTGCATGGGGAGACTCCTCTAGTGAATCAGAAGAGGAACCAGAAGCAGGAAACAGTTCCATGATGGCAGTAGATAACGAGGCCAAGGAGTATGAGTCAATCTTTGCACTCATGGACAAATCTGATGATGATGAGGAGGACAAGGAGGAAGATGAGGTAAGTTTTCTTGATGTTCAAAGAAGTTTGAAAACCTACTCTAAGAAAAAATTGATGTCCTTAGCAAACGTGTTGATTGATGTCTATCATAGCCTCATTAATGAGAAAAATAATTTAATAGAAGAAATTGGTGACATAGATCAAGAGAGTGATGATATGGTAATTTCTATTGTAGACTTGAAGGAACAAGTGGAAGAAGTAAGTAGAGAAAATAACTTGTTGAAAAACCAAACAAAAATAATGGATGGACAGCACTCAAAAGGGAAAGGAAGTTGCAAGTGATGCATACCTTAAACTTGAAAATGAGTTAAGATCAGTGAAATCTAGTCTGGGTGCAGAGCTTGAGAAAAACAAACAACTTCAGGAAGAACTAGGAAGAGTGAAGAGTGATCTTGAAAAATCACTTAAGTGGACCTGGTCCTCTGATGTTGTCATGACCATGTACTTTAATAACAGTGGAAACAGGCAGGGATTGGGTTCCAAAAGGAGAAAATTCCTTACAACCCACACAGCAAGTATGTCACCGTTCCAGACAACTGGCTCTGTACTCACTGTCGGAACCATGGGCACTTCAAAGAAAGCTGCCCTGCCAGGGATCAATCAGTTCAAAAAACAAAATGTTTTATGACAAGAGGAATGCTAAGAAGGGACCAGTTCCCACTAGGAAAAATCGATTCTTGCCTGCATGGACTAGAAGAGCTCTTATTCACCCTTTTCCTAACTACAAGGGACCCAAACTTGTTAGGGTTCCTAAATGTAACCCTTGATTCATTTGTGTAGGGACCAGTGAGAGGAACAGGACTATAATGGATCATGTACAGTGGATGCTCAAAGAACATGACTGGGAACACCATGGATTTTCTCTCACTGAAAGCCCTGCAAGGAGGAGATGTATCCTTTGGCAATGAAAGGGGGGGTACATTCTCGGTGTTGGAAGGGTTGGAAGATCACTTGAGCACTCAATTGAGAATGTGTACTATGTAGATAGGTTGAATTACAGTCTCTTGAGTGTTTCTCAAATCTGTGATAAAGGAAACAAAGTAGAATTCTTGTCTAAAGTATGCACGGTTACTAGTCTAGTAACTGGTGAGGTGGTTTTGATCGCTAAAAGACACAAGAATATCTATGTTGCTGATTTTCAATCCTTGGAAGCTGGTGATATGAACTTCTTGAAGGTAGTTGAGGATGATGCAGAACTGTGCACAGAAGATTGGGTCATGCAAGCTTTTCTCTCTTGAATAGATTGATACAGAAGGACCTGGTTCATGGTATGCCTAACTCTAAGTTCAAGGAGCAGAGAGTTTTTGATGCATGTTCCAGAGGAAAGTAAGTGAAGACAATACAACCTCTTCCTCAAATCCACATGAGGAACCTAGTACCCCAATTACTTCCACTGAAGCTGAAGAAAGAGTTGGAAATGTTATGCAAAGCACTCCACAGGTTGTGGAACAAGGAATTCAAGAAAAGCACTTCTGGAATGGCTCATTTCCTTGGATCATGCCTAATCTCATGGGGTACAAGGAAGCAAAATTCAGTGGCTCTCTTAACAGCTGAAGCAGAATATGTTGTAGCTGTATCTTGTTGTGCTCAGCTGCTGTGGATCAAACAATAATTGGAAGATTATGGAGTGTACATTTATAGTGTACCACTTCTATGTGACAACACCAGTTCCCTCAACATGGCAAAGAACCCGGTTCAACACAAGAGAACTAAGCATATTGATGTGAGACATCATTTTCTCAGAGACAATGTTGAAAAGAGGCATATCTGCATGAAGTTTTGTTGCACTGAAGATCAAATTGCAAACATCTTCACCAAATCCCTAAGTAGGGAACACTTTGTGAGAAAAAGGATAGCACTGGGGTTGATGAAACCTACCTGAGGACCTGGTTCTCCTTCTTTGGCTATGAGAGTCGCACTTAGGTACAATTAGCTAAAGTGTTTTCTCCCTAAGCCTAACTCACATCAATACCGTTGCAGGTAGACACACATGATGATTGTAGAAGCTAAAGGTACGACGTTTAACTGCAAGAGAGAGCTAAATTTTTTACAAAAACAGGTCAGGAACCTGGTTCCTGTACCACAGGTTAGTAGTAATGTGTTTTTCTCTTGCTTTTCTCAGAACCCGTTCCTCTACCCCTTCTTTATTACCCTTCCTTCCATAAAACAATCTCACTCCTACCCTTCCTTAATGAATGAATGAGCCTCCCCCCTTCTTGAGTCTCAGGGGGAACAAAATCCATTTTAGGGGATGAGGGGACTATGGTTCTTTTTGAGTCTCCGGTTCATGATACAGTCAAAGAAAAACCTGTTGGAGAATCTGATTCTCCTGCAGCAGAAACAACCCTGGAACCCATCTTATACACTAAACCCTTGGAGTCTATTCCTCCCATTTATGTACCTCTGAGGGACTTTTCGCAAGCCAACAGTCACTCCTGAGTCTTCTTCCAAGCGACCTTCTACCCGGTTGCAAAACTTCAGAAAAAGAAGAAGAGGTTGATGAAGCAAGGGAAAGTTGTGGCTAACAAAGACATTCCAGTGGTTCAGGTTGATAAAGATGCTGTGGAGGAACCTAGTTACTTAGTGAAAATATCTACAAAGGTCCAGAAGTCTGTGGTTGGATATTCTGAGGAAGTTGTAAAGAAAAAAAAAAGGGTGCATCATATGTGAAGAGTGGTGGTTGTTGAGCGTGAGAGAGAGGGAAGTCTATTGAGAAGTCGAGAAAATGATAGAAGGAAACTGCTGGGGAACCCGGTTCACTGAAGACCATACCAAGTGACAGTGGACTTGGGCAGGGGAGATTGCGAACTCAAAAAGTCTTGTGGGGTCGTATGTTTGACTCGGACATCTCTGAGATGGCAGGGATGAGGCAAGTTCTAGAGATAGTGGAGTTACAACAATGGGATCATCTGTTTAGGGGGGCTGTACCCACGGTATATGAAAATGAGGTGCATAAATTCTATGCAACTCTCTTCACTGTTGAACGGGACCATATCTGCGTGCTGGAAAATGAGATTGTCATTTAAAACCCCTGTTGCCTCCTCCTCCAAGACTTCCTCTTATAGTGCCCTCTAGGCTCCTCTCAATGTCCAGTTTTCTTATGTTGTGTTGTTTTGTGGTTGTTGGTTGGTTTTTTTTTTTTTGTGATGGCATGTTGAATTCCACCTTTACTGCTCCTGATAAATTTAAAAAGTATTATCATCCATGAATCAGCTTCTCTCTTGCTAAGGACAATGCTTGTTTTCCTTTTACTTCTGTTTTCTATTATGTTGTGTGCACCACATGGGGAATGAGTTAGCTATGTTAGACTTCTTTATGCTTTTATTTTGTTTGTGCCTTTTTATGATGTCAAAAGGGGGAAGATGATAATTGATAATGTGGGAAAGGGAAAGTTGATAATGTGGGCATGAACTAAGGGGGAAGAAGAGGGAAGCACATAGTCAGGGGGAACAATATGGGGTCCTGGTCTCTTATCTGGTTAAGTTAGATTATATAACTGCTCATCAATTATAAAAGTTTGTCATCATCAAAAAGGGGGAAATTCATGGGTTAGTATTTTGTTTTGATGATCTAATAAACTTTTATGTAAAGATAAAGGACCAGATGTGCAACGAGAGGGAAGCACATAGTCAAGGGGAACAATATGGGATCCTGGTCTCTTATCTGGTTAAGTTAGATTATATAACTGCTCATCAATTATAAACATTTATCATCATCAAAAAGGGGGAAATTGATGGGTTAGTATTTTTTTTTGATGATCTAACAAACTTTTATGTAAAGAACCAGATAAAGGACCTGATGCGTAACTAGAACAACCAATTAGCATAGACTAACAAGAAATTTGGGCAGTGTACATCTCACAAGGAACAGGCTAGGGACCTGATCCCTTGAATGATTCACAAATGAAAGTACAGGGTCAACTTTACAGTTGTAAAAAGCGGTTACCGAAAAGTGACTGCCTGCAACTGTACACTCTACAGTGCATCAGTCACTTCCCATTGTTGTGAAGTGTACCTTAAAGATTTGGAACATCCTTCTTGGAATGTGGTAAGGTCTTTAATTTCTTTTTTGAAGACAAACAAGATATTCACTTGGCCTTTTACTACATTCTTCATAGCATTGAAGATCTGCTCCATTGTTGAAGGCTCAAGTGTGTCATGAACAAGAAGACAACTCCACTACGGACCAATTCCACCATGAGTATATGTGTTTCCTTAGTTGAGTTGTAATCTTGTGTTTTGTTCTTCATTATAACTCCTATCTTGCTTTCTTAGAAGCTTTGTTTTAGCAAACTTAAAATCATAAATCATATATGTTTGTGTTGTGACTAGTGTAGTCATAAGTTAAAGTCTTTGTAACTAGTGAGTAACAAAGTGGCTTGTAATAAGTGTATTGCAAGTTAGTGTGTTGAAGTCTTTGTAAGAGATTCATTACAAAGTGTCTTGTAATAGTTGAGATTAGAAATTAGTAAAGTTGAAATCCTACCAGTGTAGGTCGTGGTTTTTGTCTCCTTGAGTTGGGATTTTTCCACGTAAAAATCCAGCGTCTTTTCTACTTGCTGTCTTTGTGTATTTTTTAGGGGACTGGTAGAGGACCAGGTCGCCTTACTGTTTGGTTTTACAGTCTGTTACTTACGGTGGGAACTGATAGAGAATCGGGTTCTCTATACAGTTTGGTGGATGCTTAGTTTCTATCAGTATTGACTACACATAGCTGAACAAGGTCGCTATCAAGAACAAGTAACCATTGCCGAGGATTAATGACTTATTTCACCAGCTTCAGGGTGCCAAGGTGTTTTCAAAGATTGATTTCATATCAGGCTACCATCAGGTGAATATTAGGTCATTGGATGTCCCTAAAACAGCTTTTCGGACTCGGTATAGTTGGTACAAGTTTTTGCTTACGTCATTTGGCTTGGCTAATGCCCCAGCGACCATTACGGATTTGATGAACCGGGTGTTCAAGCCTTATCTAGATCCCATCATGATCGTCTTTGTTGATGATATTTTTGTCTACTCTCGTAGCCAAAAGAGCATAGGCAACATATGGAGATATTACTTCAGACTCTAAGAGATCGTTAGTTATATGCCAATTTTTCGAAATGTGAGTTCTGTTCGACTAGATTTACTTTTTGTGCCATGGTGTATCTTCTGAAGGAATCAACGTGGATTCAAAAAAGATTGAGGCAGTTCAAAACTGACCTAGACCTACTTCAGCTACAGATATTCAGAGCTTCTTGGGTTTTGTGGCTTATTATCACCAGTTCCTGGGGGAGGGGAGGGGTCATAAACTTTAGCCTCGTTGACCATGTTGACCCAGAAGGGTGATATTTTCAAATGGTGCAACAAGTGTGAGCATCTCGTCAGTTGAAGGTTTATGAGACGAATTACCCTATGTATGATTTAGAGTTGGCAGCTAGTGTTCACGTATTGAAGATTTGAAGGCACTATCTATGCAGCGTTTCATGTGAGATCTATGCCGACGATTGAATTCTGCAACACTTGTTCAAGAAGAAGGACTTTAATTTGCAGTAGCGGAGATAGTTAGAGTTGTTGAAAGGCTATGATATCACCATACTATATCATACGGGGAAGGCCAATCTAATGGCTGATGCATTGAGTAGGATGGCTGAGAGCATGGGAAGTTTGACATATTTACCGGCAATGGAGAGGCCACTAACCATGGATATTCAGGCTTTGTCCAACCAGTTCGTGAGCTTGGATGTTTCGGAGCCTAGCCATGTTCTCGCTTATGTTGTGGAACAGTCATCGTTTTTGGAGCGTATCAAGGCTCGCCAGTTTGTTGATTGTCACTATCTCGGTGTTTGAATTATCAAAAGGTGAAGTAGGAGCATCAGAACCAGGCAGATTAACTCAGAGATTGGGGATATTTGAGTTGAAGTGGGAGTGCATCTCTATGGATTTTATGGTAGCCTTACCATGGACCTTGAGGAAATATGAAGCAATATATGGGTTATTGTGGACCGGTTGACTAAGTTCGCACACTTCATTTCGCTGATGACTTCCTATTCTTTAGAGTAGTTGGCTCAGATTTACATCAGGGAGATTATACGCCTGCACGACGTGCCCATTTCTATAATTATTTACCAAGGTACTTAGTTCACATCGCATTTTTGGAGAGTTGTGCAGCAAGAGTAGAGCTGAGTAACGCGTTTAATCCTCAAACAGACGAACAGTCCGAGCGCACTACTCATATATTTAAGGACATGTTGTGGGCATGGTGTATGGATTTTGGGGGTCAGTGGGACCAACGTTTACCTCTAGCGGAGTTCACCTACAATAACAATTATCAGTTGAGCATCTAGATGGCTCCATACAAGACCTTATATGGGAGACGATGTTGTTCATCGATTGGTTGGTTTGAGACTGGTAAGGCTAGATTATTGGGCACTCATTTTGTCTGTGATGCTTTGGAAAAGGTTAAGGTGATACAAGAGAAACTTCGTACAACTCAGTCCAGGAAAAAGAGTTATGCGGATCGGAAGGTTCGAGATGTGGCTTACATTGTGGGTGAGAAGGTTCTTCTCTGAGTGCCGCCTATGAAGGGTATGATGCAGTATTGGAAGAAGGGAAAGTTGAGCCTGAGGGTTATCGACTCATTTGAGATCTTGGAGAGAATTGGGGAGGTTTCTTATAGGCTTTCATTGCCTCCTAGCCTAGTAGGGGTACATCCAGTATTTCACGTTTTTATGCTTCGGAAGTATCATGAGGATATGTCACATTTTTTAGACTTTAGCACGGGTGTAGCTTGATGAGGATTTGACCTCTGAGGAAGAGCCGATGGATATTTTAGACCGGCAGGTTTGATAATTGAGATCCAAGAGTTTCCTTTCTATGAAGGTGCAGTGTAGAGGTTAGATGATTGAGGAGGTTACGTGGGAGTTCGAGTTCGATATGCGGAGTAGATACCCACACCTTTTCACCGTTGACCGTGGTCAACTCAAATGTTATTTTAAGTCAAAAATCACTCTTTCTTCAAAAGTTAACGTAAAACTTCTCGAAAAATGACGCGAACCACACATGCAAACTATTAAACATCAAATGAATCTATGAGATGACTCAAAACATGGAATATAAGTCTAGTACTCAAAACAACCTATCGGGTCATCACATTCTTAAAACAGGTGACCGTGGTCAACGGCTTTGGTAAATGACCTCGGTTTGGTGTTTTGGAAATTTTAGCAGGTTTGTATGATACTTTTTGTCTTGTACGCACGTTTGGTTGGGGTGCCGAGTGACCCGAGGGCATTTCAGCGCATTAAGTGAAAGATTGTTAAAAATTTTTTTAAGTTGAAATCTTGAGTTTTGATGATTGATTCTTATTATTTGATGTTATATTGGTGATTTGAGGTAGAGGGAGAGTTGTAAGATGTTATTACACGTGTGTCCTATCACGACCCATACTGAAGGGCCATGACAAGCACCGGGGCCATACCTGCCTAGCACCAACATACATTTTATCTAACCTTTCTTATTATCTATATGGGCCGACAAGATAAACATAAATGGTAGACATGAATCCTGAACAACCAACAATGATAGATAATGGCATGAACATACATAACATGTGCCGAAAAGGCTGTCATGAAGCTATCTATAAGGTATGAGCTGACAAGCTTCCATGAGAGACTATACAACAAAAATCAGTCGACAAGGCAATCCAAACTATACATGAGTCGACACCTACCTATGAGCCTCTAAAGGAACATAAATGCTGCAACATTGCTATAACAGGGCCCCTAAATACCCATAATGTCTATTACAAAAGTGCATACCAAGACCACGTCAAGTCCAGAGAAGGGATCTCACCAATAATCGTTGAACTGGGCAGCCTACTGTGGTGGGGGAGCTGCGTCTACCTATATATCAAGACCTGCAGCACGACATGCAGCATCCACAAATAAAAGGGACATCAGTATGAAAAAAGTACCGAGCATGTAAGGTAGGAAAACATAAGTAAAATTTGTAAGCATGGATTGAGAATATACAACCTGTAACATCTGAGGGCCTATGAGGGTGATTAACATGAAATGCATGGTACATATATATATATATATATATACTTTTAAAATATATGCTTCTGTGGGCATCATCATCATCATATCGTACCCCACCGTAATAGGCTCGGTAAAAATATACCCAACCATCATAAGGCTCAGTAGAATTGTACTCGGCCACGTGGATCTTGGTAAAACCCAAACCCAACTGATCTATTGTTACAATAGGTGTTGTACCCGGCCGACTATAATGCGACTCGGTAGATTAAAATAGGTACATATATAAATAATGAATGCAAGACTCATTGGAATCACATTCTGAACCTTTCAGAGTGACGTAAGGTTGGTAACCTCCGGACATGTTATTAGGACTAACTCTTCATCATGGATCTTATAAGAAATTTGAAGTATCAATAACATTGATAACATAATAATAAGAGAAGTAGCATTAGCATCAATCGTTCCATAAGAAGGGAAACAATGTAAGTACTGCTATCTCCTAAAAGTGGAGTATCTTTAGAAGCTCGTTAATTACATTATGTACAATCGGAGTCGTTCAAAAGAAGGAAAGAAATAGCCTCACATACCTTGTATATACTTCCCAACCTCAAGCTATGCAAATGGCACGATTCCTTAGTCTACAATCAGAGAAATGATACTATCATTATTGTTCAAGCATTGTAACTATTATATATCGACCGTAACCTATTTTATGATGAAACAGACATCACCTTCCCTATTTATATCACTTCCCACAAGTTAAAATCATCACTAAAAATCCCAAACAACATCAATAAGAATCATATTAAGCCTCCCAAAATAATCCCACAACCAACAATATTACTAACAAGCCTTTCGATAGATATCTCACAAGTTCTAGCTTCAACGACTTAGCCGCAACTTGGATAATCTTAAATACATATAGAGTAAGAGGTTACTTACCTTTAAAAATATAGAACTACTCCAATTTGACCTTAATTCACCATGAAATATCCTTCCAATACAGCCACAAGAACAAGGAAGCGAAACTAGCAATCAATTTTTGTTTTTCGGCACTAGAATCACTTTGGAAGACTTGAAATCCCCTAAGGTTGATATTAAAAACTTGAGAGAGTATTTTAAATAACTTAAACCATTTAAAAAAACATCCCACATGACCTTGAACAACACAAAAATCAGCAACAACAAGAAGAACAAGAAACTTACTAGCACCACGGGATTACCGACACTTGATTTGTATCTTTTTCCCCTTGTTTGGGTCTTGCATCATGAGAGAAACTTGAGAGAAATTTTTTAGGTGTCTAGGGTCTGAATAGAGTGAAAAATCATGAGTTAAAACGGGCTTAAGGCGTCTTATCTAGAGCTGCTCGCACAGTCTCGCAAAAATGTGAATATCTCTCTACTCTGACGTCGTATCAATGAACAGCTTAAAGCATTGAAAACCAGAATCATAGATATTCAATTTTGTGGGTATATCACCCCGTAACTCCATGTAAATTGGAATAAAAACTAAGTAGGATTTGATCTAAAGTTTAAGTAAATTATGAACGTAAGTTGCGATAACTTTTGTTTCATAAATCGTTTGACTTCAAGACTTATGATACAGATATTATATGATTCAAATACCTTATAACACAACCTCCTGAGAATATTAAGCACCTCTAGTTTTACCTGAAAATATGGATTACAAGATATTGCTTACGTCATAGAGTCGTTTCAGCTTCCGTTGCGTCCTTCGTTCGCTCGGCATCCTCGTTATTTTCAATCTGGAATAGGTAAGGGTATTTAGACTTCATCTCCTCTTCTGTTTCCCATGTCATTTCATTTGTATTCTTGTTCCTCCATAATACTTTGACAGAAGCTACATCCTTTGTTCTCAGCTTGCGGACTTGTCGATCTAATATAACCACTGGCACTTGTTCGTATGATTGATCCTCCGTAACTCGTACATATTTGATAGGGACGAACCGAGAAGGTCTCCAATACATTTCCTGAACATAGATACATGGAATAGCGGGTGAACAAATTCCAATTCGGATGACAATTCTAACTCATAAGCAACATGTCCAATTCATTGAGGAATCTTGTACGGCCCAATATACCGCAGACTCATCTTACCCTTCATCCCAAAACGCATAACACCCTTCATCAGTGAGCTCCTCAGGAAAACCCAATCACCAACCTCAAACTTCAGATCACGATGTTGAACATCGAAATAAGACTTTTGCCTGCTTTGCGCCGTCCTCAGTCATTCTTGTATCACTTTCACCTTCTCAATGGCTTGGTGAATCAAATATGGCCCATAAAATTCTGTTTCACTAACTTCGAACCATCCAACTGGTGATCTACATCTCCTCCTGTATAGTGCCTCATACATGGCCATTTTAATACTAGAAAGGTAGCTACTATTGTAAGCGAATTCTATGAGTGGCAGATGGTCACCCAATTCCTCTTGAAATCTAGAACACATGCTTGTAGCATATCTTTGAGTGCCTGAATGGTACTTTCAGCCTGTCCATCAGTCTACAGATGGAATGCAGTGCTGAGATTCACTTGTGTGCCTAAACCTTCTAAAAAGACCTCCAAAAGCTAGCCATAAATTGAGCTCCCCGGTCTGATATAATAGATACCGGCACACCATAAAGCCTAATAATCTCCTTGATATACAACCTCGCATAATTTTCAGCCGTGTAAGTTGTCTTAACTGGCAGAAAATGGGCAAGTTTTTTAAGTCAATCAACTATCACCCAGATGGATTTAAACTTATGATAAGAGCGAGGTAATCAATAATGAAGTCCATATTGATCACCTCCCATTTCTAGGTCGGAATCTCCATATTCTGAATCAATCCCCCATGTTTTTGATGCTCGATATTGGGCTACAAATTCTGCAATAGCCTTCTTCATGTTGTACCACCAATACAACACTTTAATGTCATGATACATCTTTGTCGAGCCCGGATAGATGGAATATCGGGACTGGTGAATCTCAATCATAATCTTCTCTCGCAACCCTCTAATATTATGCACAGATAATCAGACATGGTATCTCAGTGCCTCATCTCTTGGGATCTGAAAAGTCGTGATCTTACGTTGTTGAATGCCCTTTCTCAATTGTACTAAGGTAGGATATTCATGTTACCGTGCTTTTACCTCGGCTACCAAAGATGATTATGTTGCATTATTTACACTAACACCTCCATCATCAGAGTCAAACAATCTGATTCACATATTGGCTAGCTGATGAAGCTCTTTAGTCAACCCTTGTCTACATGCCTTAATGTGTACTAAGCTTCCCATTGACTTACGACTGAGATCATCTACCACGACATTGGATTTACCAGGATGGTACAATATCTTGTCATCGTAGTCTTTCATTAATTCAAGCCACCTACGCTACCTCAAATTTAACTCCTTCTGCTTGAAGACGTATTGTAAACTCTTATGATATGTGTAGATGTCAACATGGACTCCATATAAGTAGTTCCGCCATATATTCAAATCATATATTACTGCAGCAAATTCCAAATCATGAGTCGGGTAATATCCTTCCAATGCCGCCGCAAGAACAAGGAAGCGAAACTAGCAATCAATTCGGGGTTTTCGGCACTATAATCACTTTGAAAGACTTTAAATCACCTAGAGTTAATATTAAAAACTTGGGAGATTATTTTACAGAACATAAACCACTTAAAACAACCTCCCACGCAAGATGGAACCACAAACAAATCAGAAACAACAAGAAGAAACAAGAAACTTACTAGCGCCACGGGACTCCCGACACTTGATTTGTATTGTTTGCTCTTTGTTTGGGTCTTGGATCATGAGAGAACCTTTAGAGAGAATTTTTAGGTGTCTAGGGTCTGAAGAGAGTGAAAATGAATGACCTAAATGGGATTAAAGTATCTCATATATATCAATATATCTCAACCGCCTATGTGGGTTCCATAGAGAGCTGTGCGCTCTTTCTCACAAAAACGCAAATATCTCTCTCCTTAGATGTTGTATTGACAAACGGTTTAATGCGCTGGAAACTAGAATTATAGATCTTCAATTTGGTGGATAGATCATCCCATAACTCCAAGTAATGGTAAAGAATCTTAGTGACATTTTACCGAAAGTTTAAGTAAAATTATGAAAATAAGTTGCGACAACCTTTGTCGACTTTTGTTTCACAACTCGTCTGACGTCAAGACTTATGATACACATAGTATATGATTCATATACCTTAAAACACACCTATTGAGAATATTAAGAACCTCTGATTTTACCCGAAAATACGGGTTACAATATCCTCGATTCATTTAACTTCTAATACTTGTTAACCAGTCTTATACACCCTTGTATCATTTAAGACAAATATGATTAACTTAATCATCTCAAAGATAATATTTTCTCAGATATACGTCGACAAACTTAAGGCTTTATCTAACGTACGCGAATATGGGTAACATGTGCATGTTCGGTTTGGAGCCCGAAGGGCTCGCGTGAGTTTTGTACGCATTGCAGATTGATCCGTAATAGCTGGTGTTGTCCTATTTCTAGTGTTGATCTATAGGTATCGCATTTGTAATGACTTTTTTGCAAACCAAAATTCCGCTTTTGCAAAGTCGATCTTGCGTTTGCGATAAAGGGCTGGGTAGGGCAACTTCGTATTTGCGAAGAAGGGTCCGCAATGGAGGACATGCTAGGATCATTTTTTCAAGGCATTAGTCGCTTTTGCACCTCATACTAGAATATGAATATTTGCAAATGCAAATCTTTGATCGCATTATCGATGGAAGGGGTCTTCACAAATGCAAGATTTTTGTCGCATTTTCGACCTATGTAGGCTAGGGGCACTGTTTGTATTTCAAATGGTGTTTTGCATTTGCGGTTGTTGCAATTATGAACAAGAGTTTACAATTGCGATACCTGCAGCTGGGTAAAAGACGAAAAAGTCGGGACTTATTTCTTTTACACCATTTTTAAACCCAAGACTCCATACAGGCGATTTATTGGGAGCTTTTTCCTCGAAAATTCATTGTTAAGCCCTTTTAACTAGTTTTCAATCAATTTCAACTACTTTTCATGAATTTATAACATCAAATTTATGAATTTCAAGGTAGAAATTAGGGGTTTTGGGTATAATTTAGGGATTTTGTAAAATTTAGATTTACACCTCAAATTGAGGTTGGATTTAAAAACAAATCACTTAACCCGGCTCGGGTGTTAAATGGTTATCAAGATTTTTTCTGAATCTCAGATTTCAACTAAGCGGGCTCGGGCTTAACTATTTTGACTTTTTCAATTTAGCTAAAGGTTGAACATTTTCCATTTGTGTGTAGCTTGTAAAGCTTATTTTGAATTGTTTGATGTATAATTGGCTAGATTCAGTTTCTTTAGAGGCTTGTTCAAAAGAAAAGGTCGTGATTGATTATTGATTTGGTGGAAGAAAGAGGTAAGTGTCGTGTTTAACTTTGACCTGAGGGAATTAGGACTTATTTGATCTATTTTGCTACATGAACTATGTGTGGGGATGGCGTATAGGCGAGGTCATGAGTGTATATGCACTATCATGCGGTAAAACATACGGGTTGGGGTATTTACCTTTATATCGTCATTTATTGCACGTTATATCTCGTCACATGCTTTGATTGCTACATGTCCTTACTTGTTATTCATGCCCTATTTGTTATCTTTCATTAAGTTGTTACCTGTTTCGGTTTATGCATTCTTTGTTCGATACCTGCTTACCTGCTATATGTTCCTACATGTATTAATTTTATATCTTTATTTGACTTTGTTGTCTTACCTCACTTGTTGCACTTTATTATGCTATATCTGATTCAGTGAATCCTTGGCTATTCTTGCGTTAATGATTTATCGAGGTGTGTGAATTAGAGATATTGGTTGTTCTATGTTTGTACTAGTAGTTCCTTGATGTCACTTTAGTAACTTTTGTGTTGAGATTGCAGAATTGGTTGTTTTGAGTTGTTAATGATAGTGATTTGATATTGGGAACGGGTTGCGCGCCACAACAAATATGAAATGATATGACAATGGGGTCGGGTTGCATGCCGCAATCGATATTGAATTTATTTGGATCGCGTTATGCACCACAATGGAGTATGGTGTGTTGTAACTGTTTGTAGTTGTGTTGTTCTATTATTGTAGTGTGATATGAAGTTATGAGTTGATTTTATTATGGGCCCCTCTGTTAGTTGACCTTTGGGTCCCGTTTTTATGAGGTTATTGGCTTTCTCTATATTTATGTTGTCTTTTATTATTATTTGTACATGTTTATAGTGGGTATCTTGTCATAGCCTCGTCAATACTTCATCGAGGTTACGCTCGACAGTTACAAAGTACATGGGGTCTGTTTTACTCATACTACACTTATGTACTTCTTATGCAGATCATGGTGTTGGTCCTAGCGGCGCATAGAAGAGATCGCTCGAATCCTACTTATTCAGGAGACTTGAGGTAGAGCTGCATGACATTTGTAGTCCCTGATGTCTCCTTCTATCTTGTTTTACTGTTTATCTTGTTTCAGACAGTTGTATTTCATTTCCGACCATATTTTTAGTATTCTAGTCGCTCGTGTACTGGTGACTCCAAATATCTTGGATTAGTATAGACTGCATTACTTATGTATTTTAGAGTATTTCCTTTGTTGATTATTAATATTCCTCTTTTAGGTTAAATTGGTTAAGTTTTTAACTGATGTTTGCTTGCCTAGAAAGTGAATGTTAGGCGCCATCACGATCCGGTGGATGGAATTTTGGGTTGTGACATATTGATTTTCCTATTGAAGGAAAGGAACTAGCTATAGAGATTTAAGAGAAACTAGAGAGAGAAATAAAAAAAGACAACACCAATCTCTTAGCTGAATCTGAGAAGGCTAGAGTGCTGCAAGAAAATCTGGATAAGGCTAAGTATGAATTGGAAAGAAATATCAAATGGACCAGGTCTTCAATAATAATATGCATGAGAATCACATTAACAATAAGAAAGGATTAGGACATGCCAAGCCTAAAACTCCCTATGACCCTCGTAGAATGTGTGTTGATAATCCTGATAATTGCTTATGTACACATTGTGGCAATAATGGTCACTTTAATGAAACATGAATAGCTAGGATTAAATCAAACTAGAAAAATGTCGCACATGTTGAGAAAAAGAAGGACAATAAACCTGGTTCTTTGCTAAAAGGTGTAAGACTTCCAGGTTGAACTAAAAAGAATATGATTCATCCTTTTACTCAAAAAAAAGGGACTCAAGCTAGCCTGACTTTCTAAGGCTAACCTCTGAAGCAAAAATTGGTGGTATGTTGATAGTGCTTGCTCTTGCTACCTAGCTGGAAAAAGAGAAAATTTTCTCTCACTGAAAACCTGTGAAGGAGGGAGTGTGGGATTTGAAAATGGTAACAAAGGTGATATAATCGACATAAATAAGGTTGATAAGTCAGAATCTTATGTTATTAAAAATTTACACAATGTTAAATTTTTAAAGCATAACTTGCTGAGTGTTTCTAAAATTTGTGATAAAGATAACCAAATTCAGTTTACTTCTGGAAACTGCATGATTACAAATTAAATTTTTGGGAACCTAGTTCTCAAGGGATAAAGGCACAAAAGTGTTTGAAAAAGTTGATGTCATGTCATCACCTGAAAATAAACGGTCATGTCTGAGTGCAAGTGATACTAATTTCTTTCTATGGTATAAGAGACTAGGGTTGTTAGTTTCTCATTGTTGAATAAACTTATTACTTAGGAATCGGTTCTTGGTTTGCCAAAATCAAAATTCAGGGAAGATAAAATATGTGATTCTTGTTCTAAAAGTAAACATGTTAGATCCTCATTTAAATCAAAGAAAGTTGTAAGTACTTCTCGCCCCCTAGAACTTCTACACAGGGATTTATATGGACCTATGAGGGTTAAAATTAGAGGAGGAAAAATGCATGTGTTTTTTGATTGTTTATGATTACTCTAGATTTACTTGGACCATATTTCTTGCAACTAAAGAGGAGACATTTGGTATGTTTGTAACTTTTGTTAAGATATTGCAAAAGAAAATGAATACTCATGTTGCTAGCATTAGATTTGACCATGGAACTGAATTTGAAAATACAAAATTTTGAGAATTTTGTGGGAACAATGGTATTGATCACGATTTCTCTATATCTAAGACCCACAATAGAATGGTGTTGTTGAAAGCAAAAATAGGACCCTAGAAGATATGGGTAGAACTATGTTGATTGTTGGTGACCTTCCCAAAACCTTCTGGGATGAAGTTGTAAATATTGCATGTTATATTATAAATATGTTCATGATTAAGCAAATAAAAGGACTCCCTATGAGTTACTTAAAGAAGAAAACCTAATATAACTCACTTAAGAGCTTTAGATAGTAAGTGTTTTGTGCACAATGATAGTATAGAGGCTCTAGGAAAATTTGATGCTAAAAGTGATGATGGTGTCTTTTTGAGTTATTCTCCACATAGTACATCTTATTAATATTTAATGAAAGGACTATGTGTATTGAAGAAAGTATCCATATGATTTTTATGAAACTAACTACTTGGCTAAGAAGGGTATACATGCTTCTGATGATGGAGAATTTGAACTCACACAAATATATGGCAGTCAAACAAACCAAGAACTTCCAGGGGATGCTAAGAACAAATGCAAGAACCCGATACTCTGGAAGCTGAGCAGAATGTTCAACGAGCAGGGGGAACAGATCAAGAAAAAACTGCAGGAGTCGATGAAACTGATCCCTCTGCAGAACAAGAAGAATACAATGGTACTTAGGACTCTCAAGTTAGAGCTTGGAAGCACTAGATCTCTCATCTACTCACAAATGTTCTCACACCTGTGAATCTGGAATTGTAACACGATCAATGTTTACAAAGATGTTTGCCTACCTACATATCTATGATTGAGCCAAAGAACATAAAAGAGGCAGTTGAAGATGCTGACTCGATAGTGGCTATGCAAGAGAACTTAACCAGTTTGAAAAAAATAAATATGGTACCTCGTTCCCAGCCCAGATGATAGTACAATCATTGAAACCAAGTGGGTATTCTGGAACAAGCTAGATGATTAAGGAAATATCACATGAAACAAGGCAAGAATTGTTCTGCAAGGCTACAATTAAGAAGAAGATATCGTCTATGATGAAACTTTTTCTCCTTTTGCCAAAATAGAGGCTATCTGAATGCTCATGCAATTGCATCATACATGGAATTCAAGTTGTATCAAATGTATATGAAATGTGCTTTTCTAGTGGGCATTTAAAAGAAGAAGTGTTTGTATGTCAACCTCCAGGAATTGAGAGCCACGAGTTTCCTGATCATGTGTACAAATTGGACAAAACACAATATGGCTTAAAGCAAGCGCCTACGACATGGTATAAGATATTGTAGAAATTTCTCTTGGAGAAAGGGTTCTCACGTGGTTAAATTGATAATACATTATTTTTGTCAAAAAGTGGCAAGAGCTTGCTCATTGTTCAATGATATGTTGATGACATCATCTTTGGGGCCACAAATGAATCGTTGTGCAATGAGTTTGTTAATCTCATGGACAGTGAATTTATGAGGAGTACAATGGGGAACTAAATTTCCACCTTGTACTACAACTCAAGCAGACTGAAAAGGAACAATGATACATCAATAGAATTACATCAAGGAGTTGCTCTAGAGATTTGAGATGGATAATAATAAAAAAATTGATACTCCTATAGAAACTGTAACTAGGTTGGATATGGATGACATGGTTTCTCCGTTGATGAAATGAAGTATAGGGGTATGAATGGGTCTTTGCAATACCTAATTGCATGTAGACCAAATATCGTGTATAGTGTGGGGCTATTGTCATGACCCAAAAAGTCACTTTGAGGATCCTGATGCCACCTAGTCCCTAGCACTAGGTAAGCCTAACATATGTTGAGTTATTAATAAATTTAAATCATTTAACCATTAAACATAAACCAGTATATGACATACATAGTTATAAACGGTTAATAGTTATACACTTTCCAAAACCGGTAGTACGGAGTCATAAGCTCTACTGAGTGTACTAGAATATCAAATACATCACTATTTGGAGAAAACAAATAGAATGAAGTAAAACTCCATAAGGTGACTCCGATGCCTGCGAAGGCAGGTATACCTTGAAGGCTTCGTAGTGAATCTCCCACAACTAAATAATGACCGGCATGCTCTAAGGTACCTGGATCTTCACAAAAATGTACAGAAGCGTAGTATGTATGGTTACACCACAGCGCTACCGGTAAGTATCAAGGCTAACCTCAGTGGAGTAGTCACAAGGCTCAAGTCAAGACACCTACTAGCTATGTAACCCGTGCGAGATATTAATATAAAGCTAATAAAGAAACAAATATCAATGTAAAACCAAACATGGAAGGATAACAATATAACGCTAGCAATGGAAAGTAGAATCAACAAATAATAGCAAGGAGTAAGCATGTGATATTTTACCAAGTACTCAGAACATAGTTATTGTACTAGTGGAATCTATTAAGGAAAACAAATGACAACCAATAATCAAATCATTCAATCACAAGGTTCACATCCCAGAGGTACCATACCTCATAATCACAAATCATGAGTCCCAAATCACGAATCATATTCACATGGCATCTCGTGCTCACATTATCAATAACAACCGCACAGAAAACTCATGTGCTGCACGGATAACTCAGGTGCCAATATCATTAATACCTCAAATCTGCACGGACAACTCACGTGACACTAGTGACGATACCTCATATCCACACAGATAACTCATGTGCCACCAGTCTGATTCGCACATAGAAGGAAGGTATATAAGAATACACGTACATGATAAATAAACATCAAGATTAATACTCCTGGACTAATATATGTGACATGTTACGGTGTATTCTTGTGCAAGTGTACTATCACAGCTCAAGTAAATAGGTAAAATCAGAGACACCGAGTCACATTAGAAAAAACACAAAAAAACCCGTAATATGCATGACACACAAGGAATCACAAAACCACACAAATATTATCAATAACGATGACCCCAGGCCATCACAAATTTAAAACTAGGAACTAGTAAGAAGACAGCTGAAACTCTCAACTCATGTTAGAAGAAAAGGTAGGCAGACTAAAGAATGAGTTGTATAATAAAGATGAACAGATGAGAGTGCTAAAAGAGGGACTTGGAAAGGTCAAACATGAACTGGATCGAACATGCAAATGGAATAAATCTTCTGATGCCTTGACATGGCTTCAAGAAAATCACAGTAGCAACAGAAGAGGACTTGGATTTGGGAGTCAACTTCCTAAATGGGATCCCAAAAGTAAGTACCTCACACTTCCTGAGAACAAAATCTTCACCCACTGTGGTAAGACTGGTCACTATAAAATGGAATGCAATGCAAAAGAGCAGGCCAGTCACAGGAATAAAAGTTTTGTTCGAAAGAAAAATTGGCTGCCAATTTGGGCCAGAAGAAGCTTAATTCATCCTTTTTCTCATAGAAAAGGACCCAAACTAGTTTGGGTTCTTAAGAGTAACCCATGATTTTATTTTGTAGGTTCAAGTGAAAGGGAGCAGTCAAATATGGTACCTGGATAGTGGTTGCTCAAAGCACATGACAAGGAAAAAGGAACAATTCTTTTCACTTGAAAACATCAAAGGAGAAAATGTCTCCTTTGGAAATGGGAAGAAAGGTGAAATTATTAGGGTTGGTAAGGTAGGTAAGGATGACACACGTTCCATTGATAACATTTACTTGATAGATGGCATGAAATATAGCCTAATAAGTGTGTCACAACTGTGTGACAGAGGTAAGGTTGCATTCACTTCTACAAAATGTTTTGTGATTAATCTTATCACTGAAAAGATTGTTTTGCAGGGGAAAAGGGTGAATAATATCTATATCATAGACATGTCCACACTATCAGAAAATGAATTAACTTGTTTGAGTGTGCTGGACAGTGATCCCCTCCTTTGGCACAAAAGACTTGGCCATGCAAGTCTAAATCAACTCAACAAACTAGTCTCCAAACACCTAGTGATAGGTCTCCCTAACATTAACTTAAAGGAAGACAAAGTTTGTGAGGCTTGTGCAAGGGGGAGAAGGTAAGGTCCTCTTAGAAAAGCAAGAAAGTAATAAGTACCACCAGGACGTTTGAACTGGTTCATATGGATCTATGCGGTCCTATGAGAACATTAAGCAGAGGTGGTAAAAGATATGTAATGGTGCTTGTTGATGACTACTCTAGATTTACCTGGACATTGTTCCTAACATCTAAAGATGAAGCATTTGATATGTTTACTACTTTTGTTAGAAGAACCAAGAAACAATTAGGAAATCAATTTGCATCAATAAGGTCTGATCATAGCATTGAATTTGAAAATGAAAAGTTTGTTGAATGTTGTGATGAACATGGCATAGATCATAACTTTTCTGCCCCTAGAACTCCACAACAAAATGGAGTTGTTGAAAGAAAGAACAAAACCCTTGAAGATATGGCTAGAACCATGCTTCTTTCTAGTAAACTACCTCATAGCTTCTAGGCAGAATCAATAAACACTGCATGATACATCATAAATAGGTGCATGACTAGACCACTTGTAGAGAAGACTCCCTATGAGTTACTTAAAGGGAGAAAGCGCAATATATCCCATCTTAGGGATTTTGGCTGTAAGTGGTTTGTGCACAACAATGGCAAAGACTCCCTAGGTAAGTTTGATCCCATAAGTGGTGAGGGAGTATTCTTGGGATATTCTTCACATAGTAAGGCTTATAAAGTGTATAACAAAAGAACTATGTGTGTTGAAGCGAGTGTGCATGTTGTTTTTGATGAAACTAACATTCTCTCTGAGAGACAGGAACAAGTAGATGAAGAAATTGGGCTGGTCAGAAACTCAGACCAAACTGGAGCAACACTGGAGGAAGGAATGGGGGATGGAACAGGTTCATCTATCCCAGACAACATGCTAGGGGGAACTGAGCAACAAACTAATTTCCAAACCTCATTGAAACCTATATGTGATCATGTTCCTCAGCAACAAGACATTGTAGGATCTTCAAGCAATACCCATATGATTGTAAAACCACACTGATATCAAAGCTCACACCCCATTGAGAACATTATAACTAATCCAAGATCTTGAATCAGAACCAGATCCTCTTTGAAAAATCTGTGTGCGTTTGATGCTTTTCTATCCCTGATTGAACCTAAAAATGTTGTTGAAGCTTTACAGGATGTAGATTGGGTAAATGCAATGCAAGAAGAACTCAACCAATTTGAAAGGAGTCAAGTTTGGCATCTGGTACCTAGAACCTTTGATAGATCAGTGATTGGCAAAAAGTGGGTATTCAGAAACAAACTTGATGAATATGGAATAGTTACAAGAAACAAGGCAAGATTGGTGGTTCAAGGATACAGTCAGGAGGAAGTAATAGACTATGATAAAACCTTTTCTCTTGTGGCAAGGTTGGAAGCAATTAGGCTCCTCATAGTCTTTGATGCTTCCATGGAATTCACCCATCACCAGATGGATATCAAGAGTGCCTTCCTAAATGAATATCTCAAGGAAGAAGTGCTTGTAAAATAGCCTCCGGGGTTTGAAAACAAGGAGAATCCTGATCATGTGTACAAGCTTGACAAAGAACAGTATGGACTCAAGCAATCTCCAATGGCATGGTATGAAAGGCTTTCAAAATTCCTGCTGGAACATGACTACAGGAGAGGTAAAATTGATAGCACCTTATTCTTGAAGGAAAAAGGTAAAGATATCTTGGTAGTGCAGATATATGTAGATGACATAACCTTTGGGGCACCTTTTAAAAAGCTAAGTAAAGAATTTGCTAAACTAATGAGAAGTGAATTTGAAATGAGCATGATGGGTGAGCTTAACTTCTTTTTAGGCTTACAAATTAAACAAAATTCAAATGGAACTATGATCCATCAGAAAAAATATGTGAAAGAATTGCTTAAAATATTTAAAATGGAAGACTCAAAGGAAATTGACACTCCTATTCCAACAGCCACAAAACTAGATGTAGACGAACCTAGTTCATCTGTCGATCAAAAGTTGTATAGAGGAATGATTGGTTCATTGTTGCATCTTACTGCCAGTAGACCTGACATTGTCTTCAGCGTAGGGCTTTGTGCAAGGTTTCAGGCTAATCCAAAGGAATCACACTTAACTGCGGTGAAGAGAATCTTGAGATACCTTAAAGGCACCACAGACCTCTGTCTTTGGTATCGTAAAGGTAGTAATTATGATCTTGTGGGATATGTTGATGCTGAATATGCAGGATTATTGGTAGATAGAAAGAGCACCTCAGGTATGGCACACTTTTTGGGCTCATTTCTTGTGTCTTGGGCTACTAAGAAACAAAATCAGTAGCAATATCTACTACTGAGGCTGAGTATGTGGCTGTAGCCTCATGTTGTGCTCAGTTATTATGGATTAAACAACAATTGATGGATTTTGGTATATAGGTTGGATGCATCCCTTTCTTCTGTGACAACACTAGTGCTATCAGTATGACAAAGAACCTCGTTCATCATAAAAGAACAAAGCACATAGATGTTAGACACCATTTCTTAAGAGACAACTATGAGAAGGGATTGATCTCTATTGAATTATGTGCTACTGATAAATATATTGCTGATATCTTTACTAAAGCATAAGTAGAGATCATTTTGAAAGGAACAGGTTAGAATTAGGGATGATTAAGATCACCTAATAAATCATTTCAAATTGTACATGAAAGAAAATGAAAAATGAAAAAAAATTGTATTTTTGGCTAGAAAATCTGGAGTTTGTGTAAATAACTAGATTAATCTTTGCTCAGTCTCATGTTGTAAAAAGTATACTCATGTGATATGTGTTAATATGACTCACTGATCTCTAGTGAAGTTTTCTCTATTTTGGCAAATTAAGACATGATCAAGAGCATTCTTAGCGAAGAATCTGGGTCATCACTGCTGGTTCATCTTAATAGCAAGGTATGTGTTCTACACTTCGCACAATTTGAAATACTAATATTTAAATCATGAGCAGAGTCCTACTCAAGCCCAAAATCTTCAAAAGCCTATCCAATTGACTTTGAACCAGTGTTCAACAAGAATCCTCACCAAATTAAAATACCTAGATTCTAGGGAAGCCTTAACCGTCTATTGAAAACTAAAATTTCATTCAAGCCATCCCCTCCCTTAAAGAACCATTCCCAAATTTTTGATGACTCTCTCAAGTCAGCGACTGAGGGGGAAGAAACTGGGTCTTCCGATTCTGAATAGGTAATTTCTGTACCACAACCTTCTTCTGAGGTTGCTGAAAACTTAGAAAATAGGTTCATACTGGTAGGGTCTGTGTTAGATGTGCAAATTCCTGAGACAAAAAGGAGATGAGGTAACAATAAAATAGAAAAAGAAAAGGAGGGTGAGGGTGAGGGAGTACGGAGTAATGAGAAGAGGAAAAGGGAAAGAAGTTGATGATTCTTCACCCACCTTTGAATATATTAGAATGGCTATTTGTGGAGCTAAGCCAGAGAAGGAGGAATAAAGTAGCAAGAATGCAGGGGGAAATGGATCAGGAGAAGCCGTTGAACGACTAGTGAATCTTGGAAATCAAGCAGATGAACCTAGTTCATCTGTTGAAGAAACACTGGCGGATTTGCTGAAAAAGATAGGTAACAGTTACAAACCTAAGAAGAAACGAACTCCTAAGGCTACAACCCCTTGCACAGCAAGAGTCAACAAGAAAAGGAAAGTTGCTTCTTCTGAGATTTCTGAGATTTCTGATATTTCTCTTCCAAGAGGAAGAACTACAACGAGCAAGTTAAAGCAAAGTGAGGACGAGTTGAAGAGAGCTTAGAGGAGAGTAAGAAGAAAAGAGTGGAAAAAGGGAAAGAAAAAGTTGTTGAGCCTATTGAGGCTATTGAAGTGGATGAGATGGACCTGGTCCATCAAAGTGAAAAAGTGGCAGAGGTAGAGGTTCAGACCCCTAAGACCAAGAAAGCCAAGACTTCCTCAAAGAAGTCTTCATATGTTTCTAAATCTACTGAACCGTCTACCTTGGCTAAACAAACCAAGTCCGTAGTTCTTCCAAGCCTTAATTTCTTAGCCCTGCCTAGAACTTTCAGTGACCCATATTCGGGATTTTTTTTTGTCGCTCATGTTTTAACTGTTTTTATTTCATTTTGTGGATTGTGGTAGAATCATATTCTCTCTATCAATGAAGTTTGCTGCTTTTGTTCTTATTCATTGTCTATATTTCTTTGATAGTTTGAATTCTTAGTTGATTATTGATGATTAATCCATGAATGTATTTGCAGTTTCCCCAGTGGCCATGAGTGATTTTTAACTATCTAGTATTCACACATCTTTTTAAAACTTTTCGATGATGCCAAAAGGAGGGAAAATTGTTGTGCTCTGAATAGTGATATTTATAACCTAATGACCCTGGTTTTTTTATGATAAATGCCCAATACTCTAAAATGTGTTAATGTTGGATTAAGTAGGTTACAGGCCTAAGAACAGAGTTTGTCATCATCAAAAGGGGGAAATTTGTTGGCCAAATAAAGAGAATAGTTTTGAAGATTGACACATGCAGAGTTAAAGGCTCGTGAGGTGCACATGCATGAGATAAACGAAATATGGGAAATAAGAGATATCTCCTGATCAAAACTATTGCAAAATGATAAGGAGAAGGACTCCTTACTCAATAAGAACAGAATCTAAGATAAGGAAGGATTTGAGGAGTTGAGTTTGACTAGAACTCTTCCACCAAGGAAGAGTTGCATTAGGATTCTAGTTAATTCCTTATCTTCTAACTCCTATATATTGCAGAATGTTCTTATTGTAAAGAGACACACAAAAAGCAGAAATTTATCAAGAATTGAGAGTAAAGTTCGTGAAGAAATTTTGCAAGCAGTTCAAGCCAAATTGGAGAGTGCGAATCTGGAGCTACTTGAACCATCTAGAAGAACCAGATCCATTTGTTGTCTTTTACTCTAGTTTATTTGTACTAGTTGATTACAAGTTGTTGCTTTCAACTTTATCTAGATGCAATTGTAACAGGTACTGAGTGTTCAAGTTATAGTTAACGTGAAGTTTGTCGCAAATAGCTAGACGCTAGTTTGTCACAAAGGGTTAGAGTTAATCCTTAGGTTAACAAAAGAGTTTATTTTGTAAATGTTGTTTGGCTCATTGATTTAGTGAAGAGTTTGGGAAAATCCTACTAGGAAGTAGGTCGTGGTTTTTTCAACTTTTGAGCCAGGTGTTCTCCACATATAATTCCTGTGTTCTTTAAATTCCGCATTTATTATTCCGCAAACTGTAGGAGTTGGAACACATTGAAGAACCTAGTCCTTCTACAAACTACTGCACGCGAAAATTTTTCACCACACAAATCACACCCCCTCTTGTGTGGCATTGACATAGATAAATAACATAAACAAATAAAGGTCTTAACAGAATAGCACTCTAAGCACACATATGTAAGGACAAGAGAGGTCCTAAGTTGTTTATCCTATAGGATCACATCTGTGCAATTCCCGGTAATCACTCCTAATAAGGGGCTGCACGTTGCATTAGCGCACAGGTCATCATATCCTTTTATACCCATTATCCCCCTTTATTGATTTATTAAGCGAGTTTTATTTAACGAGCTCTAAGTGTGCTGTTACCCGTCCCTTCCTTGTAGTCCCGGAGGAGTTTAGGACCTCTAAGTCTGGGAAGTTCTAGACAACCCTCTAAGGTGCTAAAAGGGAAAATTCTAGGCGACATGCAAGAACAAGTAGGACTAGCAGATAAGTGACAGAAGCAGTTAAAAAGCTCAGATTCACCTCCACACATAATGCAAATAAACAGCACGTCTCAGACATAGACAAAGGCAATTTTATTAGAAAAAAGGATCCTAAGACAGGATATCTAAGTGACATCAATGCACAGGAATATGCAACATTATTTCATACAAACTTTAATGACAGGGCCCTAATCAGTTTACCTACTGATTTTAAACATGTTAGCCTTTAAGTAGTAAACACAATCAAAGCAGTTTCCAACTTTATAGAAATTAATTACCTAAGGCTTGCCTAGGCATAGGGCTGTATGCAATCACAATTACAGGAGATATTTAATAGTTTAGAAGTTATTTTAACCTACAACATGCTGCTCTGGGTGACGAAGACTTAAAAAGGGAACATGTACCAATTTTTATTCAGAAGTATAACATCTATATGAGAGACGATATTTATACTTTTTCATGGTCAGTTGCTTATCTTAGTTAAAAACTAGGTGTACTGAAGCGAATGCAAACAGAATTCCTAGAACATAATTTCTAAATGCACACAAGAGCGACAGTTTTATGTTAGGCAGGATTATTTAGTAGCAGGATTTCTAAATGGTGAGTTGATGCAACGTTGAGAAAACATGGACTAATGACATGTGATATGCTGAAGCAGTAAATATGAAGTCCTAGGAACAGGATATCTAATGCAATGTTCAACATGATTTGGATTAACACATTATCCTTAAGACATGGATTCTAATGCAAATACACAGAAAGTAAAGCCTAAAGCATGCTTTCTACCCAATAATATTAACAGCACCATACAACCACCCTCCCCATTTTCACTTGCCACCCTAGTATCTGTTTACAAATAATTATTACAGACCAATGGTTGAATGAATTACATAAGTAAAAAGGGAGGAAGTTAAACTATAGGGAGCCTGAAGCAGGCCCAAACACATCTGATGACCCCAAGCCTTCAGTAGTCTCAAAATGCCAAAGATTTCATAGCCATTTTCATGTTTGGGTGCGTTAGAGTTCCCTAAGGACCTCAAGGATCCCGGGCAGTGCTCACACCCAAACTTTTATAACAAGAACTGAGTAAGTGTAGTGTGGAAGGGACAGCCCCAGTGCACTAGAGTTCAGAGGGATCTCAAAAGGATCCCAAGGCAGTCACACATTAGAGGGGTAGAACCTAGGGACTTAAGAGTAGAGTGAGAGTGCTTAACATAGTTTTGAAAAGGTTTTGATATGGAAAAAAATATTGAAAAGGACTTAACCAAGTAAAGAAGTTTTATGAAAAATAGGAAGTGGTTAGTAACAAAACAGTTTCTGAAAAAAACAGTGTGGACTTGTGAGAAGTCAGCAAACAGTCCAAACAGCACCATTCAAACACAAATTTCACTCAGGTAGTATGGGAATTGGGGACACATAGAAAATATTTGTACTAAACAGAGTTAAACATAGAATCAGAAGGAGAGTAGACACAAGGTATGGGGCAGTGTAGCGCAATAGCTAGCCTTGGCTTACAGCCGACTAGTTCAATAGAAGTAGCAAATAACAAGAAAGAGCAGAAAGCTTTAAGTGTAAGAGAGGGAGTTTATGAACTACTGTTCGTGTCTGTAGTGAGAATAGAAGGGAGTATATATAATAGTTGAGAGCTAGTCAAATAAGGTAATAATCAAATTGTTCAGTAATTGAAGAGACACAGAATCAACTAAGAGTAAAACTAGTAAAGTCCTCCCTTAATTAAGGGAGTAAGTTACCAACGGTAAAGAGCATGTAGCTGATTAAGGAAAGACATCAAACAAACTGAAGTATAGAGTAGGTAATTAGGGGTGGGTACACAAATGTTCAATTAAGGAAATAAGTAGTAAGAATTAATAAATAACACGGTCAATCACAGAATAAGGTAAGAAATAATTTAAGGCTATAAAAATAGGGAAAATAACAAGAAATTAGCGTAACACAGTGAATCAGTGATTCAAATAATTGAAATAGTACTGACTTTAAGGGAAATAAAATAAACTTCCATGAATAAGCATACAAGTCGAGTATAAGCAGGAAGAATCAAATCTGCAATCCTAATAGGACACATTAAGGTAAAAATCACAAAATATTCTAATTAATCGAAGCAATATTCATGAGAATCGAACACACAGCAGAATCGAATGAACAAACATCAAGGACGAACTCAGGATCCAAACATAATGCTAAAACTAGGGGTTTCAACATAACTGGTTAGGGGAAAAATTAACAAAATTGATTAAACACACAAGAATCAGAGAATAAACACTTAGAAAATCAGAAATCATTTTGAAGAAAAAGCTTCAGAAACCCTAGTTAGGAAAAACGAAGCGACGCTTTGAAAATCGGAAGATTTCTCATAAAAACAAGTAAAAACAATTCGATATTTCTCAGATCTATTACAGATCTAAAAGGTTTAGGAGATGAGATTAGGGTTTTGAGAAAATAACCTAGAGACGAGAATACCGGCTTAGAAACCGTAGGTTTAACAAGAAAATAGGACGATCTTACTCAAATCGAGAGCCTGAGGCTGGTGAGTACAGGCCCAAGGTGTGAGAGAACCGGACCTTGGTCCCTTGAGGACCTCAAAGGCAGTGTAAATCCTGGCGTAAGAGAGCCGTTAAGGCAGGAGAATGGTGGTAATCCACCATAATCGACGACAAGCGAGCAACGTCGAGGGGGAATTAGGGTTAGGGTAGAGAGGACTTGGAGAAGAGAGTGAAGTGTAACGGCGAGTGTGAGAGGAGAAAATGAGGGGTTTGGGGGTAGTATTAGGTTAATTAAAGAAATAAATAACCTGGACCGTTGATCAGAAATGATCAACGGCCAGGATTTGAGCGAAATTGGGTCGGGTAGGGGTAGAATTTGGGCCTGGGTGTATTGGGCTAATTTAGTTAGGCCTTTGGGCTGGTTATATAGACAATAATTGAAATAAAATAGGCCATTTGTTAAATACCCAAGCAAGTTAATTAAACTAATTTATAAAATAATCACTAATTATAAAAATTGAATTTCATGCATCGATATGTTTTAAAAATGGTTATTTAACATTTAAAAATATAAAAGACTAATTTCTGGTAAAAATAACACGAAAATTAAATGCATCGGCTATAATTGCAAAGGTATTGCAATTATAGCTAAAAAGGTGCCAATTTGGCTATTTATAGAGTAATTGGACTTAATAAGACCGTAAATAGTAATATTAAATCAAGAAATGTTTTGGACTCATTTGTGATGCAATTTTATAATTATTTATTAAAATTAATATACTAGGAAACTTAATAAAAATATGAAAAACTATGGAAAAATACCAATTGATGCTAATGCATGATTTTGAAGACATATATGCATTTTAAAAATTATTTTGGTAAAAATTGGGTATCAACACCGAGTTGCCGAGATTGGAGTGGAGGGGTTACTTAGTTAGTACAGTTAGTTAGTTTATCTCTTTTCTGAAGGCTCGACGTATGGTCGAGAAGGGTTGTTTGGCGTATCTAGCTTATGTTCGGGACACCACCGCAAAGTATCCAACGATTGATTCAGTGCCCGTAGTCCGGGAGTTCGCCGATATGTTTCCTTCTGACCTTCCAGGCATGCCGCCAGATCGTGATATTGATTTTTGTATTGATCTGGCTCTGGGTACCCAGCCTATATCCATTCCACCATACCGTATGGCTCTGAAATAATTGAAAGAGTTGAAAGAAAAACTTGAGGAGTTTCTAGCTAAGGGGTTTATCAGACCGAGTGTATCACCTTGGGGTGCGCCAGTGTTGTTTATGAAGAAGAAGGATGGGACCATGTGGATGTGCATTGACTACCGCAAGTTGAACAAAGTCACCATCAAGAAAAAGTACCTGTTGCCACGCATCGATGATTTGTTTGACCAGTTGGAGGGTGTTAGGGTGTTTTCTAAGATTGACTTGAGATCGGGGTACCATCGTTGAAGATTCGGGACTCAGATGTTCTGAAGACTGCCTTCCGTACTAGATTTGGTAATTATTAGTTTCTTATGATGTCTTTTGGCTTGACTAATGCCCCGACGGCGTTTATGGATTTGATGAACATGGTGTTTAGGATTTATATTGATTCCTTTGTTATTGTCTTTGTTGATGAGATCTTGATCTACTCACATAGCCTGGGGGAGCACGAGCAGCATTTGAGAGTAGTGCTCCAGACCTTGTGGGAACATAAGTTGTATGCCAAATTCTCCAAGTGTGGGTTTTGGTTGGATTATGTGGCGTTCTTAGGGCATGGGGTATCAGGAGAGGGTATTAAGGTGGATCCCAAGAATATTGAGGCAGTTCAAAGTTGGCATCTTCCTACTTCAGCGACCAAGGTCATGAGTTTCTTGGGATTGGCAGGTTATTATTGCCGGTTTGTGGAGGGCTTTTCATCCATTGCAACACCTCTGACTAGATTGACCCAGAAGGGTGCCCCGTTACGATGGTCCGACGAGTGTGAGGCGAGCTTTCAAATGCTCAAGACGGTTATGACCACAGCACCAGTTCTAGTGTTTCCTTCCGGTTCGGGGATGTATACGATTTATTAAGACGCTTCGCGTGTTGGCTTGGGGTGTGTATTGATGCAAGAGGATAGAGTTATTGCATATGCTTCACGTCAACTGAATATTCATGAGAAGAACTACCCCACACTATTTGGAGTTGGCAGCGATTGTTCATGCTCTTAAGATTTGGAGGCATTACTTGTATAGAGTGTCTTGCGAGGTTTATACTGACCACCGCAGTTTGCAGCACTTGTTCAAGCAGAGGGATCTTAATTTGAGGTAGCGTAGATGGCTTGAGTTACTGAAGGACTATGACATCACCATTATTTATCACCTTGGCAAGGCGAATGTGGTCGCAGATGCCTTAAGCAGGAAGCCAGAGAGTATGGGTAGCTTGGCATTCATTTCAGCGGAGCAGAGGCCACTAGCTTTGGACATTCAGTCCTTGGCTAATAGACTTGTGAGGCTGGACATTTCAAAGCCCAACTGAGTTCTTGCATGTGTTGTTGCTCAAACTTCAATATTGGGGCAAATCAAGGCTCGACAATTTGATGATCCGTACTTGGCAGTTCTCAGGGAGACGGTACTACAGGGTGGTTCTAAGGAGGTTTCTGTTGGTGAGGATGGTGTTATGCGACTTCAGGGTCGCCTATGTGTTCCTAATGTTGATGGCCTGAGGGAGAGGATTCTAGAGGAGGCACACAATTCATGGTATTCTATTCATCCAGGTGATACGAAGATGTATCGTGACCTGAGGCAGCATTATTGGTGGTGGCGGATGAAGAAAGACATATTGGAGCATGTAGCTAGATGCCTAAATTGCCAGCAGGTTATGTATGAGCACTAGAGGCCAGGAGGCCTACTCCAGCAGATGACTATACCTGACTGGAAGTGGGAGTGCACCACCATGGACTTCGTAGTTGGATTGCCACGGACTTTGCGGAATTTCGATGCAGTTTGGGTTATTGTTGACAAGTTGACCAAGTTGGCACATTTCATTCCAGTAGACACTACTTACACTTCAGAGAGGTTGGCCCAGATCTACATTCGGAAGATAGTTCGGTTGCACTATGTTCCTATGTCCATCATATCAGATAGAGGTCCTCAGTTCACCTTGCATTTCTGGAGAGCCGTACAAAGTGAGTTGGGCACCCGTGTAGAGATCAGCACNTACGTCGAAAAATACGCGAAAGGAGACACCCGGGCGATAGCCGGGCGACAGAGCCAAACAGCCATCCCTACCTGGCGTTAGCCAGGCGTTAGGGCTGAAATGCCAGCCCCACCCTGGCGTTAGCCAGGCGTTAGGGCTGAAATGCCAGCCCTTGCCTGGCGTTAGCCACCAAACGCCAGGGTCCCCAGTCGGCCAGAAATAAAGTTTTGATGGGTTTAAGTGTTTCCCGGTTGAAATAGAAGTCTCCTACACGGTTAGGGTTCACCCTAACCTATAAATAGAC
>ML350336.1:36788-59239 GCA_005239505.1 Nicotiana paniculata | reverse complement strand
ATATATATATATATATATATATATATATATATATATATATATATATATATATATAAAAGAAGAAGAATTGTAAAGATAGGAATCCTATTTATATTTTTTCTCAATTTTTTTAATTCCCCCCATCCCCCTCCAAACCACTTATCTTATTTTAAAAGTCTACATCCATATTTCACACATCTTTATTGAAGGTTGTAACTTTTCAAGTCCATAACCTCCAATTGTTTAATGTGTTTTAAACCACTTCTTAGGTTGTGATAAACTCCATAACCCTCATTTGTTCAATGTGTTATAAATTGTATCTTTTTTTTAGTCACTAAATTGTATCTTTCCAATCTTATGAGGTTTTATGACTTAACTCTTTCAGTTTTGTCCTATTTCATTAGTTAGATCTAGTTCTAGCAGTAGTATCAACAAAAATCATACCCACCTGTTGATTTAGTCACGTATCTTGATTTTGAATCTGGCAAGTTTTGGTTCCTTATCAAGTTTACAACTGCTAGGTATCATCAAATTTCTTCCTTCAAAACAAACTTCGTGTTAGTGTCACGACCCAAAAACTAATCATGTCGACATGGTGCCTATCGTGGTACTAGGCAAGCCGACACATTACCAAGACAAATCGATATTTCATTCTTAAGAGATAATTCAAAGTTACTTATTATAAAACCTTCATAAAGGAGTTCAAATCAAAATAAAAGTGCGGAAAAAAGAAAGCCCGACATAGGGGTGTCACTAGTCATAAGAAACTACTACAGTTGTCTGATAATATCAAGACTAACATAGTTTGGGATTAATCAAATATAACCAAGGGGAGACAAAAAGAGAGAAAATCAGGGTTGCGATCGCCAGGCATCTACTTTGCTAACTCCAATGGATTTGCGACTGAATAACCAACAACCACTACTATGTCCAGAAACGCCTGGATCTGCACACAAGGTGCAGGGAGTAACGTGAGTACGTCAACTCAGTAAGTAACAACAATAAATAAAGACTGAGAAGTAGTGATGAGAAAATTGCAAGTACGGTTCATATCACAAAAACTTAGTAAAATACGACATGCTTTAAAACCAGAGTTTGAGTCAAATCAGCTCGTTTAAATCCAGTTTCCAGTAAAATCATTTAAAAATATCTTTCAATAGTTTTCAAACAAAGCTCAATGCAAACGTGAGAAAAAATGATGAAATCATATATAGCCCCTCGGGCAAACATCATTCATATAGAACCCCTCGGGCAAACATCACTCATGTACAGCCCCTCGGTCAAACCTCACAATCAATCATACCTCACAGTCACTCATGCCTCCCAATCACTCAGCACTCGACACTCGCACTCAGTAGGTACTTGCGCTCACTGGGGGTGTATAC
Organism: Nicotiana paniculata; assembly: GCA_005239505.1. Taxonomy (NCBI): domain Eukaryota; kingdom Viridiplantae; phylum Streptophyta; class Magnoliopsida; order Solanales; family Solanaceae; genus Nicotiana; species Nicotiana paniculata. Next base: position 57,875 of record ML350336.1, on the reverse strand, counting down.
ATACTTCGGAGGGACTCCTTCAGCCCAAGCGCTATATCAAGCCAATCATGGCATAAATAAATGAGGCCCTCAGCCTATATCAATCATGTTACAGTGTGCAACTCTATCCCATAAATATCCTCACAAATCAGGCCCTCGGCCCCACTCAGTCATAAACCTCTCCAGCCTTTCGGGCTCTCAGAAAAATAAAGTATTCAGTCCGAACAACATTTATGTGATGCATCAAAATAGAGTTATAGAGACTAGTTATGCAGTAAATATATATAAACATGACTGAGTATAGATTTCCAATCGAAAACAATGAGAGGACATCAAGATAAGACCTCTAAGGGTCCAAACAACACTGAAATAAGGCCTAAATATAGCATCCAACCTGATTTGCAGAAATTCTTTCTAAAACACATAAGAAGTATACAATTTCAACAAAATATTCAACTTTACAGTTAATACGGGACGGACCAAGTCACAATCCCCAACAGTGCACGTCTATACGCCCGTCACCTAGCATGTGTGTCACCTCCAAATAATCACAGGACACAAAAATCCGGGGCTTCATACCCTCAAGACTAGATTTACAATCGTTACTTACATCAACCGATCAAATATCTACTCCATGATGCTCTTTCCCCTCGATTCAGCCTCCAAATACTTCGAATCTATTCACAACCAGAACAATACCATCAATATACGCTAAAGGAATGAATTCCACAAGAAAAATTACCAAATAGACCCAAAACCCAAAATCAGCTCAAATTCGGCCCTTGGTCCCATGCCTTGAAATTTAACAAAGTTACAAAACTTGAAAGCCCAATCACTCATGAGTCCATACATATGAAATTTGTCAAAATCTGACATCATTTGGTCCCTCAAATTCCCAAATCACACCTCCAAAATACCAATCCCTAACCCCTCGTTTTTACCCCTAATTTCCACTTATTTTAAGATAATACAATGGGAAAACACCATAGATAGGAGTATTAGAGCTCAAGCAACTTACCTCACTGAAAACCCTTGAATCTCTCTTCAAAAGCTCCAAAAACCGACTTGAAAATGGTGGAAATGCACCAAAATTCGTGAAGTCTCCTTTTTATACTTTCTGCCTAGGCCTTTCGCACCTGCGGCTAATTATGCGCACATGCGGTGCCGCATCTGCACAAAAACATCCGCACCCGCGGAATCCACTAAAGTCCTTCATTTTTGCATTTGTGCCCTAGGTTCCGCACCTGCGGGCACGCACCTGCGCACATCCTCTCGCTTCTGCGGAAGTGGTCATTCTCCAGTCTTCAGCAGCTGCGCCCCTGGTCTCGCACCTGCGGGCTCGCATATGAGACCTCTCCTACCTCTCCAATTCAAGCCTAATTCTACCACGAACCTCCAAATTATATACATGACGTGCTCCTAAGTCCAAAATCACATAACAGAGCTAACCGAACCATAAAAATCCAAATCCGAGGTCTTTTACACATAAGTCAACATCCGGTTGACTTTTTCAACTTAAGCTTCTAAATAGGAGACTAAGTGTCTCATTCTACCCTGAAACCACTACGGACCCGAACCAACTAACCCGACATATCATAATATAGTTGAAGAACACAAAAGGAAGCAGAAATAGGGAAAATAGGGCTATAACTCTCGAAACAACCGGTCGGATCGTTACATCTTCCCCTTCTTAAACAAATGTTCGTCCTCGAACAAGTCTAGAAACATACCTGGAGTCTCAAATAGGTGTGGATATATGCTCCGCATCTCCCGCTCGGACTCCCAGGTGGCCTCCTCCGTAGGCTGATCTCTCCAGTGCACCTTCACTGAAGCTATGTCCTTTGACCTCAACTTTCGAACCTGCCGATCAAAAATAGCCACCGGCTCCACATAATAAGTCATATCACCCTCCAACTGAACCGTGTTGAACTCCAAAACATGGGACGGATCGCCAACATACTTCCGGAGAATGGAAACATGAAATACCGGATGCACACTCGACAAGCTGGGTGGCAAGACAAGCTTATAATCCACCTCCTGTCACGACCCTAAATCCTAACAGGCCATGATGGCGCCTATTGTGGAACTAGGCTAGCCAACCATCTCATTACTACGCATTTTCTCAATTATAAAAGTTCACAATTTAATGGTAAGCATCAACCATAGCATAGAATAATGTAATTAAGTCTTAGCGTCCCAAAAATAGTCTAACAACTCCAAACAACACCTCCCAAGACTGGAGTCAATAGTCATGAGCATCTAAGAATAAGTAAATCTAACTCGGCTAAAACTATAATATATATCTCTGGATCAAACACTACAACTAAATAAGGAAGAGAAATGGAGAAGTTGTGGACGTTGGACAACTACCTAGAAATCCCGTATCTATTGCTAACGAACTGAGACAACTACTGCTCCGGGCTGTCACCTGGATCTGTGCACAGAGGCACATGGAGTAATGATGAGTACGCCAAATCAGTAGTAATGAAAATAAATCACATTCTGAGAATTTCAAAAGACACAGTACAAATACACAATTTCACAAAACCAGTAAAACACCAAGTCACCATGTAGTATTCATCAATTAATAAGTTCGAAATCAGTTTCCAGAAATCCTTTGAAAACAAGTGTAATATCAGTATATCTCAGTAAAATTCTCAGTAACACCAGTTTGAAAATAAAGTAAATCATAGTTCAAAAACTTAGTAAAAATTCTTCATAAAACTGCCCATCGGGCTAAAATCATTTATCGTAACTATTGCCCATCATGCATCCTCACCATCACTCAATATCAGCCCATCAGGCATCCTCACAGTCACTCAGTAACAATCCATCAGGCATCCTCACAGTCTCTCAGTATCATCTCATCAGGCATCCTCACAATCACTCAGCATAAGCCTCGCGGGCATCACTCATTAGGTACTTGCGCTCACTAGGGTGTGTACAGACTCTGGAGGGTCTCGTACAGCCCAAGCACCATAACAAGCCACATCATGGTATAAATCACTCACAATATAGGCCTGCAGCCTCACTCATATCATAACATCCTCACAATATAGGCTCGCAACCTCACTCAGTCAGACACTGTCAATTTGCCCTTCATGCCATAGATATACCGGGTTCTCGACCCAAAACAGTGTTTGATTTTCAAGAAATAGTTTCAAAATACTCTGAGTGTCAAAACAATTATCAAGAAAAGACTGGGTGAAAATCATAACATATCAAGTGAGGAAAAATAGTAAAAACAGCCCCCAAGGGGTAAACAGATCGGCACTAGGCCCCAAACATGGCTTACAACCCAAATTATATCAAAATATATCAATACCATTAAGCATCGGCTTAAAAATCGGTTCCGCAACTCAATAGTTTCCTAAATAGGGAATATATTTCCAAATTTCCAATCTTTGCATTCCAAAATCCGTGAAAGGGTGCATAGTTCGGGGTTTCATACCCTCAGGACAGGATTTAAAGACATTACTTACCTTAAAACTAGCCCGCAAACTATTCCGCAACATGCTTGCCTCTCGTATCAACTTCCGAAGGCTCCAAATCTACCAATTTCAGATTTTTATCATCAATTTATGCTTAAGGAATAAATTCCAATCGAAAAAAATCAAATTTAGCTCAAAAATCCGAAATTGGTCAAAACCCGACCCCGTTCCCGCGTCCCATAACTCAGAAATTTTTATACAAAACTGTTCTTCATCATCTCACGAGTCCGCACATATAAAGAATGCTAAAATCGGAGTTCGTTTGACCCCTCAAACCAATCCCTAAAGGTCTCATAATCTCAAGCCTTAAACCCACATTTTCTACTGATTTTCGTGAATTTAATACTGATATTATGTTCTATAATCATCCATAAATGAGTTTTAAGGTTCAAAACACTTACCTCTATGAAGAACACTGATTTCCCTCTTCAAAAATTTCCCTGAAGCTCTCTGTCCGTACAAAAATGGTGTAAAAAAGGTTTAAGTCGCGGAGGGTTTAATTATATACTGCCCAGTGATTTCTTCATTGCGATCGCGGAAAAATCCATGAGATCGCGGTTCACAGCAGGTCAACCTCACGCGATCACAACCAAATGCACGCGATTGTGAAGACCATTTTACCTCACCCCCACGCGCCTGTCATGACCCTACGCGATCGCACTTCACCTTCTTCCAAACCTACGCGATCGCACTCTGATACACGCGATCGCGATGCACAATTTTGCCTGGCCCTCGGAGTGTTCTACGCGATCGCAGCCTTTGGCATGCGATCGCGATGCACAAATCCCTGCTGCACAAAAACCAGAAAATCAGCTCTTTCTTTAAGTCAAAAAATGCCCGTTAACCAACCGAAATCAATCCCGAGCCCCTCGGGACCCCAACCAAGCCTACAAACATATCCCATAACATCATTCAAACTTAGTTGCACTCTCAAAACACCAAAACTAACATCAAAACACCAAATTTACATAGGATTCAAGCCTAAGAACTTTAAAATTTCTAAAATCCACCAACGATGCCGAAATTATCCAAAACAACTCCGATTGACCTGAAATTTTGCAGACATATCCAAAATGACATTACGAACCTGTTCCAACTGTCAGAATTCCATTCCGATCCCGATATCCTATTTTCCACCGCTGATCGGAAATCACCAAAAACTAACTTTCGCCAATTCAAGCCTAATTCTACACCGTACATCACAAAATCATTCTAAACACACTCCTAAGTCCCAAATCACCTAACAAAGCTATTTGATCCATAAAATCCGCATTTCGAGGTCGTTTACCAATAAGTCAACTCTTAGTTGACTTTTCCCACTTTAAGGCTATTTTTAAAGGCTAAAGGACTGAACACTCACTAACACCATTCGATTTCAAGCCTACCAACTTTAATACATCAAATATAGAATAAACAACCTATGACAAGTCAATAACAACAATTATAATGCAGGTTCTTCGTAACGACGGACCTGGTCGTTACATTCTCCCCCTCTTACACAAACGTTCGTCCTCGAACGGGTCTAGAAACATACCTGGAGTCTCAAACAAGTGGGGATATTTGCTCTGCATATCCCGCTCGGTCTCCCAAGTAGCCTCCTCCACTGGCTGACCTCTCCACTGCACCTTCACTGATGCTATATCCTTAGACCTCAACTTTCTGACCTCGCGAGCTAAAATATCTACTGGCTCAACCTCATGTGACATATTACCCTCGAGCTGAACGATGCTGAAGTCTAACACATGAGACGGGTCACCAACATATTTTCTGAGCATCGACACATGAAATACCGGATGAACACTCGATAGACTGGGTGGCAAGGCAAGTCTATAAGCCACCTCTCCCACCTTCTGAAGCACCTCAAAAGGACCAATAAATTGTGGACTTAACAATCCTCTCTTTCCGAACCTCATAACACCCTTCATGGGTGATACCTTCAGCAATACCTTGTCACCTTCCATAAATGACACATCCCGAACCTTCCGGTCCGCATAACTCTTCTGTCTAGATTGCAGCGTACGAAGTCATTCCTGAATCAACTTCACCTTCTCCAACGCATCCTGGATCAAATCTGTGCCCAATAACTTAGCCTCACCAGACTCGAACCAACCAACCAAAGATCTACACCTCCTACCATATAAAGCCTCATAGGGGTCTATCTGAATACTGGACTGGTAGATGTTATTATATGCAAACTCCGCTAGTGGCAGAAACTGGTCCCATGAACCACCAAAATCAATCACACAAGCCCGTAGCATGTCCTCCAAAATCTGAATAGTCCGCTCCGACTGCCCGTCGGTCTGAGGATGAAATGCAGTGCTCAACTCTACATCAGTACCCATACCTCTTTGTACAGCCTTCCAGAACTGAGATGTGAACTGAGTACCTCTGTCAAAAATAATAGAAACCAGAACTCCATGCAACCGGACAATCTCCTTAATGTAAATACCAACTAACCGTTTTGAAGTATAAGTAGTACTCACAGGAATGAAATGCGCGGACTTGGTCAATCTATCCACGATGACCCAAATAGCATCAAAACCCTTCGAAGTTTGTGGAAGCCCAACTACAAAGTCCATGGTAATTCGTTCCCACTCCCACTCCGGAATATCTAACCTCTAAAGTAATTTACCTGGTCTCTGGTGCTCATACTTGACCAGCTGGCAGTTGAGACACTGTGCTACATACTCAACAATATATCTCTTCATCCGCCTCCACCAATACTGTTGTCTCAGATCCTGGAACATCTTCGCAGCACCCGGATGAATAGAATACCACGAACTGTGAGCCTCTGCTAATATCAACTCTCGGATACCATCCACATTGGGCACGCAAATACAGCCCTGCATCCTCATAACTCTGTCATCACCAATAATCACATATCGGGCATCACCCGACGAACTCTATCCTGAAGAACTAACAAGTGGCAGTCATAATATTGTCGTGCCTTAATCTGATCAAATAAATAAGACCGGGAAGCCATGCTAGCTACCACCCGTGGAGGGTTTGAAAAATCCAATATCACCAACTAACCCGCTAAAGCCTGAACATCAAGTGCTAACGGTCGCTCTGCTGCTGAAACGTAAGCTAGACTCCCCAAACTCTCGGCTCTGCGACTCAAGGCATCGGCCACCACATTAGCCTTCCCCGGGTGATACAAAATAGTAAGATCATAATCCTTGAGAAGCTCTAACCTTCTCCTCTGACGCAAATTCAAGTCCTTTTGCCTTAGCAGATACTGCAAGCTACGATGATCAGTGAGAATCTCACACTGTACCCCATACAAGTAATGCCGCCAAATCTTTAAGGCATGAACAATGGCAGCCAACTCAAGATCGTGCACCGGGTAATTCTTCTCGTGCACCTTCAACTATCTCAACATGTAGGCAATCACCCTACCGTCCTGCATCAACACCGCTCCCAAACCAACTCTAGAAGCATCACAATATACTGTGTAAGAACCCGAACCAGTAGGCAACACCAAAATCGAAGTTGTGGTCAATGCTGACTTGAGCTTCTGAAAGCTCTCCTCACACTCGTCAGACCATCTGAATGGAGCACCCTTCTGGGTCAATCTAGTCAAAGGTGAAGCAATAGAAGAGAATCCCTCCACAAAACGACGGTAATAACCCCCTAAACCAAGGAAACTCTGAATCTCTATATCTGAGGAAGGTCTGGGCCAACTCTGCACCGCCTCAATATTCTTTGGATCAACCTGAATACCCTCACTAGACACCATGTGCCCCAAGAAAGCTACTGAACCAAGCCAAAACTCATACTTGGAGAACTTTGCATAAAGCTTGTCCTACCTCAATCTCTGTAACACAACCCTCAAGTGTTGAGCATGTTCTTCCTGGCTACGAGAATAAACCAGGATGTCATCAATTAACACAATGACAAACAAATCAAGGTAAGGCTGAAACGCGATGTTCATCAATTGCATGAACGCGGCTGGGGCCTTGGTCAGCCCAAATGACATATCCAGAAACTCATAATGACCTTATCTGGTTCTGAAAGCAGTCTTCGGAATGTCAAAATCCCGAACTTTCAGCTGATGATACCCAGACCTTAAGTCAATCTTGGAGAACACCTTAGCTCCTTGAAGCTGATCAAATAAGTCATCAATACGAGGTAAAGGATACCGGTTCTTCACTGTAACCTTATTCATCTGTCTATAATCAATGCACATACGCATGGAGCCATCCTTCTTTTTCACAAATAACACCGGCGCACCCCAAGGCGGCACACTAGGTCGGATGAACCCCTTATCTAAGAGTTCCCGAAGCTGCTTCTTCAATTCTTTCAACTCTGCTGGTTCCATACGGTAAGGTGGAATAGAAATAGAATGAGTGTCGGACACCAAGTCAATACCAAAATCAATATCCCTGTCAGGTGGCATACCTGGCAGGTCTACATGAAATACGTCCGGAAAATCACGGACTACAGGAACAGAATCAACAGATGGAGTCTCACTACTAACATCCCTCACAAAAGCAAGATAGGACTCATACCCTTTCTCAACCATACGCTGAGCCTTTAAATAAGAAATCACTCTACTAGGCACATTCTCTATAGACCCTCTCCACTCAACTCTCGAAATTCCGGGCATAGCTAGGGTCACGGTCTTAGCGTGACAATCAAGGATAGAATGACATGGTGATAACCAATCCATGCCCAGAATTACATCAAATTCAAGCATACTGAGTAACATCAAGTCCACTCGGGTCTCCAGACCCCTAATAGATATAAGACACGACCGATACACACAGTCCACAACAATAGTATCATCCACCGGAGTCGAAACATGAATAGACGTAAATAAAGACTCACAGGGCATATTCAGGAAGTGGAAAAAATAAGATGAAACATACGAGTACGTGGAACCAGGGTCAAATAAAGCCAAAGCATCAGTGTGACAAACTGAAATAGTACATGTAATCACTGCATCAGATGCCATCACATCAGGCCTAGTCGGAAGTGCATAAATACGTGGCTGGCCTCCACCTGCTTGACTTCCCCTATAGGACGACCTCTAGCTGCCTGACCACCACCCCTAGGTGCCTGGGTAGGGGTGAAGTGACTAGGGCTGAAGCCGAGGGCTGAACCCTCTGCTGAGATGAACTACTAGGACGACGGGGACACTGCCTCCACTCATGTCCGAACTCTCCACACTCATAACAACTACCTGGATCCGGAGATGAAAACTGACGAGAACCTCTGCCACCATGATAACCACCAGACAAACCTCGCATAAAAGAACCCTGATAAGATGATGCTTGGGCGGAGCTCTGAGCTGGAAGGGCACTAAAAGATTAACGTCCCTGATAAGAATTGCGGGGACCCTGCCCCGATGATACACCCCTGTAAGCTGGGCAAGCTGGCTATGGAGGTCTAAATGGACGACCTCTGCTAGGCTGAAATTGCCTCTAGGAGAGGCACCACTGAAATTACCTGATCCCAAGGCCTCTTAGCCTCCCTCTTCTCACGCTCCTGCCCGCGAACCGACTCAATGTCCCGAGATATATCAACAACCTACTCAAACGTGGCTCCAGACACCCTCTCTCTGATCATCAAAATCCGAAGCTGATACGTGAGACCATCCACAAATCTCCTGATATGCTCCCTGCCAGTGGGGACTAACTCCGAAACATGTCTGGACAACTTAGAAAACCTCATCTCGTACTGAGTAACTGACAACTCTCCCTGGCGCAGCTGTTCAAACTGCCTGCGTTGCTACTCTCTGTGGGACTGAGGAACATATTTCTCCAAAAATATCGTGGAGAACTGCTGCCAGGTAAGCGGTGCTGAACCAACTGGCCTACGCCTCTCGAATGATTCCCACCAAGTAAAAGCAGCACCCGCAAACTGAAATGTAGCAAATGAGACCCCACTAGTCTCCAAAATACCCACAGTACGTAGTATCCTCTGGAACTTATCTAGAAACCCTTGGGCATCCTCGCCCTCTGTACCGCTGCAGGTCGGAGGCTGAAGTCTGCTGAACCTCTCCAACCTGCGTTGCTCATCCTCAGGCATAACAGGGACCACAAAGCCCTGAACCGGAGCAACTGGCTGATCTGGGGATGCTCCCGGTGCCTGAATACCTCGTACAACTGGCTCAGGTGCCTGGGCAGCTGGAGTCTGATTGTCTCCCCCGGTCTGAGCTGCATTGGCAGTAGTGGTCATAGCCACTACCTGATCTAAACTGGAACACACCGTCAATATCTGAGCCATGGTCTCCTAAAGACCCGGAATAACAATAGGCACAACAGGTGCCTGAGCCTGTCCCGCTGGAGCAATGTCGGCGGGAACCTGATCTTGAACGATAGGGGGATCTTGTGGCACTGTCCCGGTTGTTGCACGGGCAGGTCCCCCAGCTCTACCCCGACCCCGACCCCTTATGGGTCTGGCTGGTGCCTGGTCACCCTAATTGATATTGTGTTTCCTCACTATCTGTGAGAGAATGAAACAACATAAGTTTAGATTTCAAGAATCAATAGATTGGCACGAAAGAGTTCAAAAAGATATAGATGTTTCCTAAGACTTCTGCAGCCTCTCGAAGATAAGTACAGACGTCTCTGTACCGATCCGCAAGACTCTACTGAACCTGCTCATGACTGTTGAGTCCTATGTAACCTAGAGCTCTAATGCCAACTTGTCACGACCCCAAATCCTAACAGGCCGTGATGGCGCCTATAGTGGAACTAGGCTAGCCAACCATCTCATTACTACGCATTTGTTCAATTATAAAAGTTCACAATTTAATAGTAAGCAGCAACCATATCATAGAATAACGTAATTAAGTCTTAGCGTCCGAAAAATAGTCTAACAACTCTAAAGAACACCTCCCAAGACTGGAGTCAATAGTCATGAGCATCTAAGAATAAATAAATCTAACTCTGCTAAAACTATAATATATGTCTCTCACATGCTAAAACTAAATAAGGAAGGGAAATGGAGAAGATGTGGACGCTGGACAGCTACCTCGAAATCTCGAATCTGCTGCTAACGAACTGAGACAGCTACTGCTCCGGGCTGTCACCTGGATTTGTGCACAGAGGCACATAGAGTAATGATGAGTACGCCAACTCAGTAGTAATGAAAATAAATCACAGTCTGAGAATTTCAAAACACACAGTACAACTACACAATTTCACAAAACCAGTAAAACACCAAGTCACCATGTAGTATTCAACAATTAATAAGTTCGAAATCAGTTTCCAGAAATCTTTTGAAAACAAGTGTCTCTCAGTAAAATTCTCAATAACACCAGTTTGAAAACAACGTAAATCATAGTTCAAAAACTTAGAAAAAATTCTTCATAAAACTGCCCATCGGGATAAAATCATTTATCGTAACCATTGCCCATCAGGCATCCTCACCATCACTCAATATCAGCCCATCATGCATCCTCACAGTCACTCAGTAACAACCCATCAGGCATCCTCACAGTCACTCAGTATCAACCCATCAGGCAACCTCACAATCACTCAGCATAATCCCCGCGGGCATCACTCATTAGGTACATGCGCTCACTAGGGGTGTGTACAGACTCTGGAGGGGCTCCTACAGCCCAAGCGCTATAACAAGCCACATAATGGCATAAGTCACTCACAATATAGGCCCACAACCTCACTCATATCATAGCATCCTCACAATATAGGCCTGTAACTTCACTCAGTCAGACATTGTCAATTTGCCCTTCAGGCCATAGATATACCGGGTTCTCGACCCAAAACAATGTTTCATTTTCAAGAAATAGTTTCAAAATACTCTGAGTGTCAAAACAATTATCAAGAAAAGACTGAGTGAAAATCATAACATATCAAGTGAGGAAAAATAGTAAAACAACCCCCAAGGGGTAAACAGATCGGCACTAGACCCCAAACATGGCTTACAACCCAAATCATATCAAAATATATCAATATCATTAAGCATAGGCTTAAAAATCAGTTTCACAACTCAATAGTTGCCTAAATAGGGAATATATTTCCAAAGTTCCAATCTTTGCATTCCAAAACCCGTGAAAGGGTGCATAGTCCGAGGTTTCATACCCTCAGGACAGGATTTAAAGACATTACTTACCTCAAAACTAGCCCGAAAACTATTCCGCAACACGCTTGCCTCTCGTACAAACTTCCTAAGGCTCCAAATCTACCAAGTTCAGATTTTTATTATCAATTTATGCTTAAGGAATAAATTCTAATCGAAAAATATCAAATTTAGCTCAAAAACCCGAAATTGGTCAAAACCCGACCCCCGGTCCTGCATCCTGAAACTTAGAAACTTTTATACAAAACTGTTCTTCATCATCTCACGAGTCCGTACATATAAAAAACGCTAAAATCGGAGTTCGTTTGACCCCTCAAACCAATCCCTAAAGGTCTCATAATCTCAAGTCCTAAACCTACCTTTTCTACTGATCTTCGTGAATTTAACACTGATATTATGTTCTATAATCATCCATAAATGAGTTTTAAGGTCCAAAACACTTACCTCTATGAAGAACACTGATTTCCCTCTTCAAAAATCACCCCCGAAGCTCTCTGTCCGTACAAAAATGGTGTAAAAAAGGTTTAAGTCGCGGGGGTTTAATTATATATTGCCCAGTGATTTCTTCACTGCGATCGCGGCAAAATCTACGGGATCGAGGTTCACAGCAGTTCAACCTCACGCGATTGCAACCAGATGCACCCGATCGCGAAGACCCTTTGACCTCACCTCCACGCGCCTGTCATGACCTTACGCGATCGCGATCGCGACCTAGCCCACACGATCACACTTCACCTTCTTCCAAACCTAAGCGATCGCACTCCGATACACGGGATCGCGATGCACAATTTTTCCTAGCTCTCAGAGTGTTCTACGTGATCGCAGCCTTTCCCATGCGATCGCGATGCACAAATCCCTACTGCACAAAAACCAGAAAACTAGCTCTTTCTCTAAGTCCAAAAATGCCCGTTAACCAACCGAAATCAATCCCGAGCCCCTCGGGACCCTAACCAAGCCTACCAGCATATCCCATAACATCATTCAAACTTAGTTCCACTCTCAAAACACCAAAACTAACATCAAAACACCAAATTTACATCGGATTCAAGCCTAAGAACTTTGAAATTTCTAAAATCCACAAACTATGCCGAAATTATCCAAAACAACTCCAATTGATCTGAAATTTTGCAGACATATCCAAAATGACATTACGAAATTCCATTCCGAACCCGATAGCCTATATTCCACCGCTGACCGAAAATCACCAATAACTAACTTTCGCCAATTCAAGCCTAATTCTACACCGGACATCACAAAATCATTCTGAACACACTCCGAAGTCCCAAATCACCTAACGAAGCTATCTGAGCTATAAAATCCATATTCCGAGGTCGTTTACCGATAAGTCAACTCTTAGTTGACTTTTCTCATTTTAAGGCTATTTTTAAAGGCTAAAGGACTGAACTCTCATTACCACCATTCGATTTCAAGCCTACCAACTCTAATACATCAAATATAGAATAACTAACCTATGACAAGTCAATAATAGTAATTATAATGCAGGTTCTTCGTAACGATGGACCGGGTCGTTACACCTTCCCTATCCTTTGAAGCACCTCAAAAGTCCCAATGAACCGAGGGCTCAACTTTTCCCTATTCCCAAACCTCATAACACCCTTCATGGGTGATACCTTCAGGAAAACCTTCTTCCCAACCATAAAAGACACATCACGGACCTTCATGTCCGCATAGCTCTTCTACCTAGACTGTGCCATCCGAAGCTAATTCTGAATCAATTTCACCTTATCTAATGCATCCTGAACCAAGTCTGTACCCAAGAGCCTAGCCTCACCCGACTCAAACCATTCTATCGGAGATCTACACCTCCTCCCATATAAAGCCTCGTATAGAGCCATCTGAATACTCGATTGATAACTGTTGTTGTGTGCAAACTCCGCGAACGGCAAAAATTGGTCCCATTAACCTCCAAAGTCAATGAAACAAGCGCGCAACATGTCCTCCAATATCTTAATAGTGCGTTCAGACTGTCTGTCCTTCTGAGGGTGAAAAGTTGTGCTCAACTCAACCTGAGTACCCAACTCTCGTTGCACGGCCCTCCAAAACTGCGATGTAAACTGAGTACCTCTATCTGAAATGATGGAAACTGGGACAAAATGCAGGCGAACAATCTCTCGAATATAAATCTCAGTCAACTGCTCTGAAGTATAAGTAGTACCAACTGGAATGAAGTGCACATACTTGGTCAGTTGATCCACAATAACCCAAATGGCATCGAACTTCCTCGAAGTCCGTGGGATCCCAAGTACAAAGTCCATGGTGATCCGCTCCCACTTCCACTCCGGGATCCCTAATTTTTGAAGCAAGCCACCCGGTCTTTGAGAATATGTATTACACTTCCTAATTTATTTTACACTTGCGTGTTTCTAACACTAGACCATTGTTATTTGTTGCCTTTATTTTAAGTGATTATTGCTTCGTAATAAGATCATAAAATCTCCTAGCAGCATTATTTGTCTTTTTAACTAGCATACTAGTCACACGCCTTTTTTACCCAACCATCGCCTACGCCTATTCATTTTATCTTAACTCATGTTATTCTACTACTTGATAATTAGAGAGATTTTAATTTTTTCTACAAAATACAACTCAATCACATGAACTATTGCACTCGCTTGCCAAATTTGATTGTTTATAGTAATTTAATACGATACATAAATATTCTTAATTAATTATTGCGTTTATACAATTCGAGGTGTATATACTTAAAATAAGTTTTATGTACTATTACACCTAATTTTGAACATATTTCATAAACATATCTAAAAAAGCTTCTATATCCGGGATTATGGTGGAACAAATAGTGTTTCTCTTTACTTAATTAGAGATCGCAAATTTGATACTCGAAAATAGAAAAATCCTAATAGGAAGTGTTTCTTAGTCGGGGCTTCGGTGCAGATATTCTCACAAGGGGTATCAATAGTTCGACTTTGCCTGTTATTTTATAAAATGTATATCACACTAATTTTCCAGTTACTCTATTTTGTATAAACAACATTAGACTTTTCGATACCGTACCAATTTTCTCGGTTTCTCTTCGGTATCGGTACACTTCAGTTAATTTTTTTTTTTTTTTTGTAGGAAATTATGGGTCCACCCATAAGGGGTGCTCTAAGGCCCATTAGGGTAATTAGTTTAACCCTAGTTATTTCCTATATAAGTGCACCTAAAGTGTATAATTAAATATATAACAGAGAGACTCTCAACACATCCTATTCTCTACCGCATATCATTAGGGTTTAGACAGTGATTTCGGGGGTTGATCTGTCACAACGTGACAACCACCACCAACTAGTGATTCTAGCCGTGGTTCGTTTCAGATTTTTACTTCCCCATCACGAAGAACAAGTAAATTCTCGTTTTATGATTTACGCGCTAAATTAATGTGTATAGTTTATCGCGTTCCTTCATTTTTTAAACATCAGAATTGCTAGTAGAAGTAAAAACTCGACAATATGCGTACTTGTATAGAACTTTGAAAAAACTCTCCATTTTAGTATACCATATTGTTTGCTACTTAAAAATTATTGGAATACATTGTGACTTGATACTTAAAATCATTAGAATATTTTATAATTTGCTACTTAAAATGCTGTAACTAATTTAATTTCAACAGAAATATTAAAATAGGTTAAGAAGTTAGAACTTTAAGTGTAAACATGTTGATTAACCGTCGTTTTCATATTCTCAAGGCGTTAGGAAAAAATAAATGCTTGTTATTTTAAATTTAATATACAAAATATATTTGATAATATATAAGAAAAACTTAAGGTTTCATCAAAAAAATAAATTTGATATACGATTCCCATGGTTTAGTCGATTTTTAAGGATTTACTCACACCTCAGCACCCTAAATAGCCCACCCCCAAGTTCCAACTCTTAATTGTTCTTTCCTAACAAGATCACATGTACGTACTTAACATGTGTCTAATTCTCTCAGTTTTCAACCATCTCTATCTTCCCCTTTCATTTTCAATTCTTCGCAATCGGTAAAATCCTTTGTCTTCGTCATGTATTAAGCCATGAGTCTCTCTCTCCGTCTTCTCTCTCTAACATCACCGCCGCTTCATTTTTATCTCCATCTAGGGTTTTGAAGTTTCGAGTATTTTTTTTTTTTTTTTTTTTTGTTGTTGTTGAAGAATCATAGCATTTCTACTTAATACTAGGGTTTTCCAGCTCGTCTTTACGGTATAAAGCAGGTTTGAATTCTTCTTCTCCTGCGTTTTTAGCTAATTTGAGTTTATTTTTATTTTGATTAATTATTTGTATGCATTTTTATCAGCTCTTTTTTTTAAAAAAATGTTTTTTTTATGAGATTTGGTAACTGTTTAATCTAGAGTTTTGGAGCTACGTTTAATCATACCTTAGGTTTTTTTTATGCTCCTTGCAGTTGTATGCAATGTGTTGGTGTGGAGTTGATTTTGATTAGTTTTTTCTCTCTCGAAGTTTTAGTTTTTATAGTGACTGACACTGATATATTTGGGGAGCACGTGCTGTTTGATTATTATTTTTTGAGCTTAATACGAAATCGTTTATCTGTTATTTGTTGTTAGTGTTGTTTTTGAAAGATATCGGAGTAACGGCTTAATCCAAATTCGTTTTATTTGTTATTTTCTGTTCTATCCTTGTTCAATTGCTTTTGTTTCTTGCACTTTTCTGTCTAGATTCATAGTGTAGCTTTGAAATTGAGACTGATATTCGCGATGATAGTTTCTTTTTTGGCTGCATTTGTCCGGTATTTTTTTGAGGAGCACGTGCTGTTTGTTTGTCATTTTGCTGTCCTGAATGTCTTAATTGTGTCGGGGTTTGATTAGGCTTTTACCAGGGTTTCTGAAATAGAATTGGTTTGTTACACTTGTTGGGGTTTCTGTTGGCGTCGGTGTACAGGAACGTTCTTTGTCAACCTGATGACGTAGTTCACAAGTCATTTATTATTTGGAATATTGCATTTATAACTACTGGTGTTTTGTGTGCGGTGATAGAATACCCTGGGGATTTGGTGCTATAAAGTAATGTGCATGGTTATGCTGAATTGTTAAATGTGGAGAATTGATTAAGAAATACTCCCTCATCCCAATTTTTTTTGGCGGTATTTGGCTAGATGCGGAGTTTAAATACTTCTTATAAGCTTAAAGTGCCTTTGGTACAGAATTGTTCTTTTTTGTATTTAGTGGGATCTACAGCTCGCCATGTCAATGGTAAAATGGGAATGTAATAATTATTAGATTTTAAACAGTTCGGTGCCAATCTTTTTGAGATTGACAATAAAGGAAATGGGGACAAACAAACTTCCACAGGGAGAATTAATATTGGTACGGAGATCTTAAATATTTAACCACTTCTTAGAATTATTTTTTTTTGAATATGGTCGACAATTTTCATGTTATAGGAGGTTGTTATTTCTATGCTTGGATGATGCAATTGTGATTTCAGTGACTTGTTTATTGTACTTAATACCGTTGATGCTTTGAATGTAATGGTGATACTCTTCCTTGTTCCTGAATATTGGGATTTCATTCTATAGATTAAGTTTTTCGACTGGCACTCTTTAGTATGTGACATCGCCGACCAAGGAGAAGGTGTGGAATTGTCTGTTTAGCCCGTTTTTAATGACTAATGATGGCTTAATTTGGTATTTGGTGCCTGTAATCTTTAATGTTCGCGTGATTGAGATGCTGTGGCTGTATATACTTGCTGCTTATACACCTGAAACCAAATGAATGGGATTTGAGGATGGAACGCTAAAAGCTTGTAGGAGGTGAATTTATAAATGTAAATCAAACAAACAGATCAACCTGGTGGAGATCACAATTGTCAAATCTGAATAAGTGTTTTTTTTCTTCCTGACTCGGGTATTTGTGAGGAGAGGGTGAAGGATATGCATATATCCATGTTATAGAATCTGATTCACATCGTTTAAGGCAGAGTGATCTTTTATTGGTTTGGTCTGCCCAAGATCATTTTCTCTATGGCTTTTCTAGTTTTTTCGGGGATGGAAATTTTTTCAAAAGGTTGACTTCTATTTGGTCAATTCAATCTAAAGCGTGTTGAGGTGGTTGGTTTTCTCTATTAGTTTATGATATAGACCCAAGTTAAAATTGGACTTTTCAAATATGAGTTGTCTACCACTGGTAAGTCAAACTGGTGGGTCTAGCTAATTATGTGATATGGTACTTCACCCTTTAGGTGAGTACTGAGTGGGTTCAAGAAGTTTTTCCAGGAAGAACAGATAGAGAAAATGGTTGGACGATTATAAATAATGTGAAGCGAATCTACTACCTCTAGTTCTTGCACAAATTGAGTGTACCTTCTCCAATTCTGGGTCAAAACTCAAAACTATTGCAATAAGTCCCTAAACAAACAAAAGCCAAAAGCAGCAAGAGTAAGGCCTCATTTGTTTTTCTTAAGATTAAGACGTCTGAATCTGAATACGCGTCTGAATATCAAGATGTGCATTAAGATTAAGACATCTGAATCTGAATACGCGTCTGAATATCAAGATGTGCATTAAGATTAAGACATCTGAATCTGAATACACATCTGAATATCAAGATGTGTATTAAGATATGAATACTAAATGAGTAAGACCATTTGATTTTTAATATCTGAATTTATAGAATTTATCTTTATTTGAAAAATTAATAAATATAAATTAGAATGAAATACTAATTAATCTAATATTCTTTAAATAAAATATTAGTTTTTTAAAATATGAGAGTTGTTGGTGGTGATGGCTAATAGGTGAATGCCGACTAGTGGCGGTGATTGGTGGTAGCTTTGGTTGATGGTGGTGGTTCAGGGTAGTAGCTAGTGGTGATTGGTAGTGGTGGCGATTGTGATTGAGGATGGTGGTGGTGGGTGGTGGTAGGTTATAATGATGAGCAATACCGACTGTGATTATTGATGGTGATGGGGTTGTTAGTTGAGGCAGTTGAGGTGGATGAGCGTTGATTGTGGTTGACAATGATGGGGTTGTTAGTTGAGGCAGTTGAGGTGGATGAGCGTTGATTGTGGTTGACAATGATGGTGGTGGGAGTGGTGGGGATGGTGGGTGGTGATAGTCGATAATGGTGGCAGCTATGAGTGGTGGTCGAGTATGGTGGTGGTGGCGGCGGCGGCATGGTGGTAGTTGATAATGGTAGGCGGTGACGACAATTAATAATGAATATTGATGATAGCATCTTCATGAAATTAAGTCTCTGTTGTAGATCTTAATCATACACACCTATTAAGTGGTTGTGAAGTAAAAAAAACACACTTAATAATTAAGATCTGAATAACTTAAGATTCAGACTTTAAAAACAAATGCACTTAATGTCTAAGATCTGAATGATTAAGATTCAGACCTCCATTAAGTGCAAACAAAATGAGGCCTAAGAGTCATTGCCTCGTGAACGTCGTGATATTACTGGAAGGAGCACCATGTGTCGCATCTCATAGAAAAATTATAACGTGCTAATACTTTTTGGATTTAGACCCTAATACTTGCCCCATCTCACATGAGTTAGATTAGCTTCATAATAGTTGTGCTATTACATTGGATGAACTTCAAATCCAGGTGGGGTCGGTCTACACGTACCAAGTGGAAATTAAATTGAGTGCGGCTGATGGAAGGGGTGGTCACTTGGTTGTAAAAGAATGCTTAATTCTAGTTCGCTTGGGTAAAGGTGGGTGCCCGTAACTTGCAAATAGATATTGCTATAATTAGGGTTTGGTCTAAGGAGGTGGAGGGAGAGCTTACTTTCTGGGACCATTCAGAGGTTGTAGAGTGCATTCATGAGAGAGAAGGTTAACATAAGCACGGATAGAGGAGAGCAAAAACGGTTGTTTGCTGGGGGAGAAAGAGGGAGGTCGCAAGGGGCTAAATAGTGCATGAAACTTGCTTCTCAGCACCAATTGGGGCTCTTTGTTGCTGAGTGATAAAGGGAATGAGAGTACTTTCTAATATTCTCTTTTTTCAGGGAGAAAAAAAGCTCCTTTTTATTTTCTGGACTTATGCCCATCTGATATTTTTTTGCTTTTAGTGAATTTATATTTAGTATCACAAGTGAACAAAAATTCTTTAAGAAGTACTTTTGCAGCCCAAGTTATTTTTGGTCACTTCCTTGAGTTCTCGAATTACGCTTACATCCTCTGTCATGAATCGTTTCTGCTAAAGTAGGCATAATTACACTTAGTTGCCCTCTCAATTCGCAACCATGGTCATTCATAAACAATTATCCTCTCTCCATCAAAATTGACCATGCTACGTATTTGAGAACCCAAATGAAACTCAAATAATGACACTGGAGGAGATCACTATGAGTTTCTTTTTAGGTCGACAAGTTTCTTTCTCTCTAGTTCTCTGGTCCTAAAAAAGATTGTATTCTTTGACTCGAGTCAACCAGTGGCGGAGGCAGGATCTCTGCGAAGGGGGTTCAAAGAGAAAAAAAGTTAAAAAAGATTGTAGCTAGTGGGAGTTGAACCTATGACGTTACAAAGGATTTGAACCCCCTTGACTACTAAGCTACGATTTTGGGTTGTGTCAAGGAGATTCAAAACTTAATATATAGAGATAAAAAACAGATTGTGCCTTATATATACAGTGTAATTTTTCGGCGAAGGGGGTTCGGGTGAACCTCCTTCCGCCTCCCTAAATCCGACCCTGGAGTCAACTATTATATTGTTTCAAATCATGTCGACTCCAACATTGTGTCCTTTTGTGTCCTATGCATTGATATATTTCTTTAATATCCAAATTTATGATGTTTGTTTGGTTCATTAACTTATTAATATTTGAATGATGCATTGAAATTTTATTTATCAAAAAACTATGCATTGGATTTGAATAAATGCAGCCTTCCCCACAGGGTAGTTGAACAATTCAACGTGCGATCTTATTTGTTGTAGGAACAGAATATAAATTGCTTACAGGCACCTTGACATATGCTTTTGGTGAGACTTGAATCACCAACATGGATCTGAATGCCTCGCCACAGCCACAGGATGACGATGAGATCTTTGGACAACAATTAGAAGAGGAACCGGAAGAATCCATTGTAGAACATAGTGATGACCGTGCAGATTATACGAGTGCAGTGGAGATTTCACGTCGCGTATGTATCTGTTTCTACTGCTCACTATATCAGCTATTGAGCTGTACTCTTACTGGAACTTGCTTCTTTATTGGATGTCTCTTCCGCTTTTTGTTCGATGCATGTCCTTTATATTAGATGTTTCAAACAGATGAACAGTTGCTTGAGAAAGCATCCGAAGTGTTGAAATTTCCCCTTTCTTTTGAATAAGTCCAAATGCTGGATTTTCCTTAACCCATAAACTAGCACGATGAGAAGCTTGAGTTGTCTACAATGAGTGGTAGGCTGAAGCTGCTGAAGTCTTACTGGTATACAGCTGATTAAACTACCTTGGTTCACTAGTACAGAATTCGTGTTAATCTGAACTCTTATATATTGGCTCAAGATCCTTGGATGGGGCCTTAGCATAACATGGTTGAAGAATGAAGATTAGCTTATTTTATTTTTTCCCTTCCTTTTTTGTGTAATTGCCCCCC
>ML350336.1:0-36730 GCA_005239505.1 Nicotiana paniculata | reverse complement strand
ATATGTAGGTCCCCTCTTTCGCTTTGTAGTCAGGGATCAACAAAAAAGTATGGATGGGGAAGTCGCTTGAACAGATTATCCTCTGATTAATGGGGATATTCAGCATTATTGGTGATCTGGTTATCTCCAAGTCAGCTTAGTTATATAATGTGAACTATTTTTGGTGCCATGCTCAGTACCTCCTCCTATCAGTCTCCCCTCTTCCAAAAAGGGGTAGAAAGTAAAAGAAATAGAACTTGCTTCTTTGTTGCTTCTTTCTGTAGAAAGTGGAAAAAGATAGGGGGGGACAAGGGAGTAAGTGCCCATAGATAGGGGTATGTTCTTGTGAATTTTATTACTGTGGGCCAGTGGGGACCTACATATTATTTTTGACATATTTTTTTTGATAAGTATTCTTAATTTATAGTTTCCTATCTCTTACATGTCAAAAAGGAAATGTCTTCTAATTTCCATGCCCGCTTTCTAAATGCTATTTGTTTTAGGAGCGGGAGGAAAGGATTCAAAAAATTAAAAGACAACGTCCAGATGATAGGCCAGCATATCCATCTCAGCCACGAATGCGCGATGATATTTTTCAGACCAAGAGACAGAAGCCTAGCAGCAGACTTCCTCCAGGTTATTTGGGTTTTCTCTAGTGTGCCAGTTGTATAAGACGTTCTTTGTGTGTGTACTCTCTGTATCTCCCTCTATTTATATGTATCTCTTTCTCCGTGTGTGTGTGTGTGTGTGTGGAGGACTTGTTGAAGTAGCAATTGATTCTTGCTTCGCTTTGTGTAGTCCATCTTTCTTTTCTATTCTTGTCATCTAAGTGTAACTTTAGGTTGCCCATAACTTTAATAGGATGTGTCTTATTTGACTATTATTTCAAAGAAGGTTCTTGTTCCTTTTTCCTGCTTCCTGACTTCCCTTAGTTCTATTACATCATTTTATCTTTTCAATTGCTTATGCAGGTTGGTTGGATTGTCCTGCATTTGGACAGGAGATAGGTTGCATTATTCCTTCAAAGGTTCCTCTGGATGAAACTTTCAACGACTGTGTTCTTCCCGGCAAGAGATACTCGTTTAGACAAGTCCTCCACCAACAGAGAGTTTTAGGAAGAAAGGTGAGTGTGTTAACCTGAATGTGGTTCTTTGTTCATCCTCTTGATCTGGATTTTATATTTAAAAATCCTGATTCCTAGATGTTATCACGAGGCAAAATTGTATTGCTGTTTGATGCTTTCTTGTTACGTCGTGGGCAGTGCATTTGTTTGTTATATATCTTGTAGATACTAGTTTTGACTTGGATAACTAGAGCAAATCAGTTTCTGAAAACAAGGTGCTGCTTATGAATTATGGTCTTAGAGATGTTTTATATGACTAATAAATTATATTGTCTTGGAGATGTTTTATATCAAACCCAAGGCTTGTTTGCTACTTTGTTATGCCACTTAGTATGATAGAGCCTTCTTAATTCTGCCCCGTTAATTCATTTAGGTTACTTTGACAACAGAGGATCTGCTAAATCCTACAACTGACTCATTTCATGTTACAAATTTCAGCTTGGGATGGTGATTGATCTCACAAATACAACTCGATACTATTCATTGTCAGATTGGAGGAAGGAAGGCATCAAGCATGTTAAGGTTGGTACATGGTAATAAAGTCATGGAGGAGGATAGGTGGTGGGGGAGTAGTTTTTTTTCTCTGAATTATGGTTGTTGTCCTGAATTTGAATCTCTTATGTCTATTAGATTCAATGCAGAGGCCGTGATTCTGTACCTGACAATGAGTCTGTAAATTTATTTGTCTATGAGGTAATTTTATTTATGTTAGTTGCAGTTTTAGTTGAATTCTGTTTCTAAGAATGACCTTGCATTACCTAACATGTAAAAGTACTGCAGATTTGTTTATTTACCTTTATCCATCCATGGTTAGATCTACTCTGTTTGTTACGGATTTATCTTCACATGTTACACTTGATGCAATTATTAATGTTTGTTGTTTGTAAACAAGTGGAAAACGCATGTGTATCGCTAGTTATTTTGTAATCTTTTAGGTATATGTCCCCAGGGCTTTGATCTGGTGATAAGGGTGCGACACGTTATCTATGGGTTAGGAACACATCATTGGTTTGATCTCGACGCAGACAAAAGACGTGTATTTCAGTAAAGAACGGTAGAGGGGAAGGCAATTATCCACCGAGTTCAAACTGTGCACCGATGGCCCTCATGGAGTTCTCGGTTATCAATAAAATATTTTTGGAATATAAAAAAATATTGAGAAAGGTGGTTTTAGATGTGATGTAAATGTTTATATTATATTATGAATGTACTCCACTCTTTGAAGGGGAGCCTTAACACAATGGTAAGAGTTGTCGTCGTGTGACTAGGAGGTCACGTACAATCCATGAAAATAACTCTTGCAGAAATACAAGGTAAAGCTGCATTACAATAGTTATGATCTGGCGCGGGCCCTTCCCTGGATCTTGTACTTAGTGGAAGCTTGGTGCACTAGGGCAATGGTCTATTATTAATAGGAAAAATAACATTGTTGAGTTGTCTAGCTTTCTGGTGTAAAGAAAGCTCTGTAGAGGAGGCAGAATCTCTAGTAGACCTGATAGGTGCACTGTAATCTTAGGTGGACATAGCTGGTTTTTGTTTTCCTTGTAAATATGGCTTCTCACTGCCCTAGTGCTGTTTTATTTAATATACATGTTACCATTATCAAAAACCACGGAAGAGCGAATGGTCAAAGCATTATGAACTTGAACATCCTTGTGAAAGAGTTTTGTTTTTCTTTTCCGATTAAGTGCCAAATTGCTGGATATACTTGTATTTTGTGAGAATTTTTCTCAGATAAAAAAGTACTATAATTTTCTTAGAGTTTAGAAACGTGTTCTGTTAACTTCTAGTTAGGTTTTCTAAGCATTAGGAACCTCAGCATTGATGAGAAGCATGCTCTGAGTTTTATTCTGTTTAGGCGAAGAAAGGGTAACTTTTTCACATCCTCAGTGATTACTATATGCTATTTAAAGGAACTGGATACTAATATTTATGGCTTACTATCAGGTTTCACAATTTCTTGCCCGTCAGAAACATGCGAAGAAGTATATTCTTGTCCATTGCACACATGGGCATAATCGCACTGGGTTTATGGTCATTCATTATCTGATGCGTACGCTGCCGATATCTGTCAGCCAGGTTAGCAATTTTGCTATGTTTTACTTCCTTCTTGCTACAAATTTAACTACTTATCTCTGAATGATCAGAGTACTTTTATGCAGGCAATTAAAATTTTTTCTGATGCTCGACCTCCTGGGATCTATAAGCCGGACTATATTGATGCCTTATATGCCTTTTATCATGAGAAAAAGCCTGAAATGGTTGTTTGCCCTCCAACACCTGAATGGAAAAGATCTTCTGAGCTTGATTTGAATGGCGATGCTATGCCGGATGACGATGATGATGGAGGTCCTGCGGTTCCTTTGCCTGTATGTATTACTGCTAGTGAACTTCCCTTTTGATATATTGTCACTTTATTCATGGGTGAAGTGTTTGGTTAATTCCTTCTCTGCTGGAAGTTTAAGCCTTCGATTTTCGCCAGGGTAGTGTTGAATATGGTTGAATGTGATACTGCAGTGCTACCGTGCTAGTGGCTCTCTTCCCTTGATAACAACAACAACAACCCAGCGTAATCCCATAAGTGGGGTATGGGGAGGGTAGGATGTACGCAACCTTAACCTTATCCTGGAAGGGCAGAGAGTAGAGAGATTGTTTCCGATAGACCCTTGACTAAAGAGAGAAACCCATCCCTTTCTGATACTTTTATGGTAAGGAAGTAGCAAAACTTGATTTTGAGTGCAATATTAAGCTTGATTTTGAAAATCACCAATTTATGACATTCCCTAAGTTTTTTGCTAATGGAACTTGTCAACTTACTTAGTAACGACCTTGCAATACTTGGGATGCAATGACTGCAACAACTTTTTAATGGCATGGTCTGTCCATTAAGCCGCATGCTTGTCAGATTAGTTGATTGGAGTCTCCTTCCGTCACCCATTCCTGTTTGGTTCGATGAAATTGAACCTGTCGATATGGTATTCTTAGAGTAATGAGTTCTTTTCCATGTTGTATGAGGTTGAATGTTGGCCAGTTAAGAACTTACATATTCAGAAGATGAAAGTAGCAGAAATGAGGATGTTGAGGTGGATGTGCGGGCACACTAGGATAGATAGGATTAGGAATGAGGATATTCAGGAGGTGGGGGGCGTGGCCCCATGGATGACAAGATGGAAGCGAGGCTAAGATGGTTCGGGCACGTACTAAGAAGAAGCCTAGATGCTCCGGTAAGGAGGTGTGAGCGACTGGCTTTGGAAGGCACGAGAAGAGGTAGAGGTCGGCCTAAGAAGTGTTTGGGAGAGGTGATCAGTACATGGCGTGACTTCAGATTTCCAAGGACATGACTCTTGATAGGAACTGTGGAGGTTGAGCGTTATGGTCGTAGATTAGGAGGTAGTTGGGCTTATTTCTACTTCATACCAATGTGAGGCTAGTCTGATAGGATTTTATCTTAGACTACTGGTGGTTAATGTTGTGTTCACACTACTCTTCCATTTTTCATAAAGCTGGGTCTATTTACTGGTTATTGCTTTTGCTTTTCATCTATTTTCTGGTTCTTATGATGCCGTTATTATTTATATGGTTTCTGTTGATGGTATTGATATATTGTCTCTTTTCATTTTCTTGAGCCGATGGTCTTTCGGAAACAATCTCTCTACCCCATCGGGGTAGGGGTAAGGTCTGCGTGCACACTATCCTTCCCAGACTCCACTAGAGGGATTTTACTGGGTTGTTGTTGTTGTTATTATTGTTTCTTCATTAACTATGCTTCACCCAAAATAGTTTCAGGTCAGGATATGAATCCTCTATATAATTTGCTCTATTAGATCCAATTTCGTTCTAATTATGGAATGGAATGATCTCTTGTGCTCCTTTTTCTTTTCCATTTAAATAAGTGTGAAATAAGTAGCCAAAATTTAATGCTGCAGAATAGTTTCCATTTCTTTTTTATTTCTAACCTGGATTGCCTAATGTTGCCTACCGGAAAAAAAGGAGCATTATTGTTTCTCCTATAATCCCTCAGAACTGTGTACTTTGCTATTTCTTATTTCCAGCTTTTGCGCCCCCATGTTGTTAGTTTTTCATCGCCTTTGCCATTTACTAATTAAAGAAAGATTTGCTCAAGAAGAAATCTAGTTTTTCTTTAAGGCTTGACAAGGGCACCAAACGGTGCTGGAAGAGATCTAACTTTGCTTAGAATTTAGAAGAAGCATAATATTTTCTGGCTTGGTAAAGAGTGTTTGGGATGGGTTTGCTCAAGAAGAAATCTAGTTTTTCTTTAAGGCTTGACAAGGGCACCAAACGGTGCTGGAAGAGATCTAACTTTGCTTAGAACTTAGAAGAAGCATAATATTTTCTGGCTTGGTAAAGAGTGTTTGGGATGGGAAACTAGAAAAAAATACACATCCTGATGGTGTCATATTTGCTGAGCTTCTAGTCCTTTTTCTCTAGTATTTTGCTGGACAATGCATTTTGGTGTTTTTTATGTTATGACGACTCCTCCCTCTCTTTTCAAGCTTTTGGCAATTGGTGCTTAAATGGTTATAGAATAGTTGATTTGTTGGATAGCATCTTCGCAGTTCACAGAAGGGTGAGAATGGCAGATGTTTGACTATTTTATTCTGATGTTCAACTTGATTCACCTTTTACTTTTTGAAAGTTTAGATTCCCAATAAACAAACTTGATTGAGAGCCAGAGAGTTGAGCGAGAGAGGTGGGCCTGGTGGTGTAGTGAACAGGTGGTGTGTTGAGCAAAGAGAGGGAAGAGGGGGGTTGTAGAAGAGAGACAAAAGCAACGCGGAGGGTTATACCGGGGTTGCGAGGAGTGTATTGAAGTGAGAGGAGGGTTTTTTGGTTTAAGAGGGTATCATGCTTATGCTTTAAGAAGAATGACACCTGCTTGCTTGATCTGACCTAATCTACTACTCCCTCCATTACAGTAAACCTGATTTTGCTTTCCCTGTGGTCTTTCCCTGAAAATACGATCTCCTTCGTTAAATGAAAAGTCTTTTGTTTTTGTTCGTAAAATGAAAAGTCTTTCTCTGCCCCATAAATCAAACCAAGAGAATCTTTTGGTACTTCAAACTGGATGTCACAGAAAATCTTTTGGTACTTCAAACTGGTTTGACATCTTACCAACTAAATGTTTGACAATTCGAACAATTGACTAGAAAGCTATCTGAGAAAACTCAATGTAATAATCTATTCAAACGGTAATTTCAGCATGATAACATTGATATCAAGGTTATAGCTGCTTGTGATTACATCTTTATACCAACATGCTATGGTTTTGGTTTCTACACTTTTGCCTTGCAATGAGGTTTATTTATTCGACAGAGCTTTTAGAATTTCCTTATAACTCATTTTCTCCCTTTTCAGGATAATCATGAAGCGCAAGTGGTAATGTCAAATGACGACATTTTGGGAGATGCAATCCCACAAGATCAGCAAAATTATATGCGGCAGTTCTGTTATCAAGCACTGAAAATGACCCCAGGGGTAGGAATCTTGCAACGGCTCACTTGATGTCTTTGTAATATTGTTGCATGGCAAATTTATATATGATGATCTTTTCGTTGTTTATGCATGTTACTTTTATTTTCTGGTCTTGCTGTGGACTTAAATTGTGGATTATGTAGACTACTTCCTGCAAAGTATGGATGTGTCTGCTCTATTCTAACTCAAAAATCCTTTTGGTGTATTTTGTCTTTCAGGGTAGAGGCCCACAATTTCCTGGCTCTCATCCAGTCTCTCTTAGCAGGTTTCATTTTATCTCTGTTTGGGGAACTGTACTTCATCATATTCTTTTGGCTATACACAGTCAGGTGGAACCTTAGGCCTAGCATTTTGCGCTTAGCCATACATACAAGAAGCGTCTGTTCACCCACAAATTGGAAAGAACAAAGAAATTATCACACTTGGTCCTGCCTAAATCAGATTGGAAACTGTGTACAATTGATTTTGAAAAAAGAGAAAAGGTTCCACATAAAATTCCATTGTTGATACATGATGTTAATCTACTTTTCCTGGATATGTAGAAATGACAGTAGAAACCCTTGCTATGGCATGTAACATGATTGGTTGTCTTTAACATGCGGGTAATGTCAGCAAATGAAAACTAGAAAGCAAAGGAAAACTAGAAAGAAAACTAAGATGCAAGGAGAGAGAAACATAGAAAACTGCTATAGGACAATCAGAATTGATAGAAGATATCGCCGGAAAAACTAGTCTGAACAGAAAGAAAGAGAGAAATATTGTAACAACACTTACCTAGAGAGAAAAATGGAAGCATCTCCTTATGTCATTGACATGTTATCGCAGTTAAATATAAGCTTGAAGACATCGAAGCCTGAAATCTAAGTTATATAGCTGCAGAATGAGTTATCCTCATTGCCACTGAGATGGATTAGTTGAAAGCTGGAAACATGTTGATTTGATGATTTGGCAATAGCTTTGATCTTTGAAAAAGAAAATATAGACTTGTTTAAACTGTGTTAGTAACTAATTTTAAACACTAAATTGTGTATCAAATCCCTCATTATTGTGTTTTCACTTTTCTCCTCCTGGGAATTGCTCAAGCGTTTCGTTCTCTACCTCTTGATTTCTTACTGCTGCCATTTATTCTGCTTCTTTTAATCTGTCATTAGGAATCTTTGCCCAATCTTCATTAGCCTTTTTGTCTCCCAACCATGAAAGTGTCCCTTGGCCATCATTTGGTGCTGCAGAAGTCATTCACTTTTCTCTGAAGTATGTGTAGCTCTGTTTCCACAAATGTTGCCTCTAACCTTTTCTTGGAAGTCTCCTGATGCTAGCTTATATTTTCTTAAACCACATGTTATAGTTGTGTTTTTGTTAGATCAGATTCTGAAAATATAATAACTATGCTATCACATAGAGAGGGTTTTGGGGAGATCATAAATGTTGACTTCCGAATTCAGACTGAAAGACATTGATTATTTGACCTGTCAAGAAGCAGCAAAGGCACCTTTTTATTTTGTATAAATTATCTTGGTTGGGTGGTCTGTGGCTCCTCGAAGGGGCTGTCTCCATTGCGGGAAGAAGTATATGAGTCTATTCTTGTTAGAACTTTTGGAAGTTTGGTCTTCGTGGAAGGTTTAAAATCTCCAGAGCCCACCGTTTTTCTATCTTTCCATTTTGCATTCTTTAGACGTGCCAACATTGAACCAACTAGTTCCTGATGCCTCTGGTCAACTTGCATGGTTCGGCAGTGTGCCTATTTTGCCTGTGCAGCTAACACGGTTTCAGACTTTGAAGGTCATTCATGGAGGAATGAGCATCTCTGGTTATATTATGCTTGCAACGCATGGATAAGCTTGTTTTGCTTGTTTATTTGGCTAGTGTTTTTCTTTGTTCTGCATGATAGCTTGTCAATCAATGTGCTTTGAGTTAGTTAATTATTTTCTTTAGATCCCTCGCACATATCTTACTCATGGATAGTAACCTTATTGTATTTTTATATTTGAACCTCATATGGACTCAGATATGGATATTAACATAGTCTCTGAGAAAACAATTGTTTATTTATTAAACTGGCTAACTGCCTTACAAACTTTGGTGGCATCCAATACAAAACAAAGACCGAGAAAACCCATAAACTAGAGTTCATCTTAAGTTTTTTTTTTTTTTGAGAATTGTTCATCTCAAGGTAATCTTTGTCATTGTTTGCAGGGACAACTTGCAATTGTTGAGGCAGCGTTACTACTATGCCACATGGAAGGCTGATGGGACACGGTATATGATGTTGATCACGATGGATGGTTGTTTCTTAATTGATAGACATTTCAACTTCCGAAGGGTTCAGATGAGATTTCCATGCAGACACACTAATGAAGTACGCTCATATCCAGTCAGCTATGAGGATGTTCTGATCTTTTCTTTTTGTCTCCTTTTTATGTCTCACTGTTGGAAACTATCTGTGTTTTATCATGTGAAGTTCTCGTTTTTTCTCCCAGGGTTTGGCCGAAAAGACACACCACTTCACTTTACTTGATGGGGAGATGGTAATTGATACTTTGCCTGATACACAGAAGCAGGAAAGGAGATACCTCATTTATGATCTGATGGCCCTCAACCATGTGTCTGTCATTGAGGTTGGATTCTAATACAGGAACTCATTTTCATTTCCTTATTAAAAAAAAATTAAATCTGGCTATACCCTTAGGGGTCTTTTTGGTTCTCTGTATTACTGGGAATTATCCCGTTATTAAATTCTGCATTGATTGCCATGTGTTTGGTTGTCTGTTTCCTGATTTTGTGTATATATTAACTGCATTAGTGATGTGGTAAATGTATTAGCCAAAAAAGATGTGAATTTTTAAAAGCCAATGAGGAATAATATACAGATGATACAGTACCTTTACACTGTTATTTGTTTATTTAACCATCTCCTACTCGTTACCTCTGATCGTTCTGTAATGATTTTAGAATTATTGGGAAGTGTTTAGAACAAATTATTAGGTACAATGACTTCTTAGTTTGTTTTGGAGGTTTGTATGTTGGTAGGAAATATAGAGGGCCTAGAGAACCCCTAATTTGTCAGAAAGGACCAACTATTGAATATTAGAATGAAAAGGGTGATGTACTTATTAATGCAGCAGGAGATGAATGCATTATCTATTTATTCATTTGGTTGTTGCATTATCTATTTATTCTTATCTCTCATTTATTCCGAAATTTAGGTAGAATTTTGGAGGTATGTGGGTAGAGCAGGCTTGGAGTGGCTGACTGGGCTGTTTAATGTTCTTTTCAGGACGAAGAGGATGTCGGATGAGTTGAGGTGGAGTACGATGATTCCGTTGTATAAGAACAAATGTGATATCCAGAATTGTAACAACTATAGGGGTATCAAATTACTAAGTCAATACCATGAAACTTTGGGAGAGGGTGGTGGAAGGGGGAGGGTAAGGAGGGCGATGTCTATATCAGACAACCAGTTCGAGTTCATGCCGGGTCGTTCTACTACGGAAGCTATCCACCTTATTAGGAGGTTGGTGGAACAACACATGGATAGAAAGAGGGATTTGCACATGGTGTTTATTGACCTAGAGAAAGCGTATGACAAGGTCCCTAGAGAGGTTTTTTTGGAGATTCCTGCAGGTGACATGTGTGCCCGTAGCTTACATTAGGGTGATAAAGGATATGTATGATGGAGCTAAGACTCGGGTTACGACTATGGAAGGTGACTCAGAGCATTTTTTGGTTGTTATAGGATCACACCAAGGATCTGCGCTCAGCCTATTCTTATTTTCCCTGACGATGGACGCACTAACTCACCATATTCAAGGGGAGGTGCCATGGTGTATGTTGTTCGTTGGTGATATAGTGCCGATTGATAAGACGCGTGGCATCGTTAATGAGAGGCCGGAGGTTGGATATAGGCCCTAAAGTCTATCTGTTTCAGTTGAGTAGGACCAAGACGGAATATCTAGAGTGCAAGTTCAACGACGTGACGGGGGAAATAGACATAGAAATGAGCTTGACTCACAAGTCATCCCCAAGAGAGGAAGTATCAAGTACCTAGGGTCAGTTATCTAGTTGGGAGATCGAAGGGATGTTACGCACCGTATTGGGGTGGGGTGGGGTGGAAGAAATGGATGTTAGCATATGGAGTCCTGTGTGATAAGAATGTGCCACCTGAACTTAAAGGTAAGTTCTATGGAGTGGTGGTTAGACCGGTCATGTTGTATATGGCCGACATAGAATTCATATGCCCAGAAGATAAAAGTAGCAGAAATGGTGATGTTGAGATGGATGTGCGACATACTAGGATGGATAAGATTAGGAATGACGATATTCGAAAGAAGGTGTGCGTGGCTCCCATGGACGACAAGATGCGGGAAGCAAGGCAGATGGTTTGGGCACGTGTTGAGGAGAAGCCTAGATGCCCAGGTTAAGAGGCGTGAGCGGTTGGCTCTGGTAGATATGAGAAGAGGTAGCGAACGACCTAAGTATTGGGGCGAGGTGATCAGGCAGGACATGGCGCGACTTCAGATTTTCAAGGACATGGCTCTTGATAGGATGGTCTGGAGGTAGAGCATTAGGGTTGAAGGCTAGGGGATAGTCGAGCGTTTTTAGAGCCGATGGTTAGACCAGCCATGTTGTATGGGACTGAGTTTTAGGCAGTCAAGAATTCACATATTCAGAAGATGAAAGTAGAAATGAGGATATTGAGATGGATGTGCGGGCACACTAGGTTGGATAAAATTATGAATGAAGATGTTCGGGAGAAGGTGGGTGTGGCTCCCATGGATGACAAGATGCATAAGCGAGGCTTAGATGGTTCAGACACGTGCGGAGGAGAAGCCTAGATGCCCCGGTTATGAGGTCTGAGCGGTTGGCTTTGACAGGTATGAGAAGAGGTAGAGGGCGGTCTAAGAAGTATTGGGGCGAGGTGATCAGGCAGGACATGGCGCGACTTCAGATTTTCAAGGACATGGCTCTTGATAGGAAGGTGTGGAGGTAGAGTATTAGGGGCGAAGGCTAGAGGGTAGTAGAGCGTTTTTCTAAAGCCGGTGGTTAGACCGGCCATGTTGTATGGGGTTGAGTGTTGGGTAGTCATGAAGTCACATATCAAGAAGATAAAAAGTAGCAGAAATGAGGATGTTGAGATGGATGTGTGGGCACACTAGGTTGGATAAGATTATGAATGAAGGTATTCGGGAGAAGGTCGGCGTGACTCCCATGGATGACAAGATGCATAAGCGAGTCTTAGATGGTTTGGGCACGTGCAGAGGAGAAGCCTAGATGCCCCGGTTATGAGGTCTGAGCGGTTGGCTTTGACAGGTATGAGAAGAGGTAGAGGGCGGTCTAAGAAGTATTGGGGCGAGGTGATCAGGCAGGACATGGCGCGACTTCAGATTTTCAAGGACATGGCTCTTGATAGGAAGGTGTGGAGGTAGAGTATTAGGGGCGAAGGCTAGAGGGTAGTAGAGCGTTTTTCTAAAGCCGGTGGTTAGACCGGCCATGTTGTATGGGGTTGAGTGTTGGGTAGTCATGAAGTCACATATCAAGAAGATAAAAAGTAGCAGAAATGAGGATGTTGAGATGGATGTGTGGGCACACTAGGTTGGATAAGATTATGAATGAAGGTATTCGGGAGAAGGTCGGCGTGACTCCCATGGATGACAAGATGCATAAGCGAGTCTTAGATGGTTTGGGCACGTGCAGAGGAGAAGCCTAGATGCCCCGGTTATGAGGTCTGAGCGGTTGGCTTTGACAGGTATGAGAAGAGGTAGAGGGCGGTCTAAGAAGTATGGGGGCGAGGTGATCAGGCAGGACATGGCGCGACTTCAGATTTTCAAGGACATGGCTCTTGATAGGAAGGTGTGAAGGTAGAGTATTAGGGGCGAAGGCTAGAGGGTAGTAGAGCGTTTTTCTAGAGCCGGTGGTTAGACCGGCCATGTTGTATGGGGTTGAGTGTTGGGTAGTCATGAAGTCACATATCAAGAAGATAAAAAGTAGCAGAAATGAGGATGTTGAGATGGATGTGTGGGCACACTAGGTTGGATAAGATTATGAATGAAGGTATTCGGGAGAAGGTCGGCGTGAATCCCATGGATGACAAGATGCATAAGCGAGGCTTAGATGGTTCGGGCACGTGCAGAGGAGAAGCCTAAATGCCCCAGTTATGAGGTGCGCGGTTGGCTTTGGCAAGTATGAGAAGAGGTAGAGAGCGACCTAAGAAGTATTGGGGCGAGGTGATCAGGTAGGACATGTCACTACTTTAGATTTTGGAGGACATGATTCTTGATAGGAAGATGTGGAGGTCGAGCACTAGGATTGAAGGTTAGGGTGTAGTTGAGCATTTTTCTAGTCTGATAGTGTTTTGTCTAGGGCTGCTAGCGGCTTATGTTGTGTTTACACTATTTTTTCGTTTTTCATAGTTTTGTGTTATTGCTTTTCCATCTGTTTGCTGTCTCTTATGATGCTGATATTATTATTTTGGTTTCTGTTGTTACAGATCTATTGTATCTTTTCGTTTTCTCGAGCCAAGGGTCTTTTAGAAACAACCTCTTTACTCCTCCGGGGTAGGGGTAAGGTCTGCGTAAGCTCTGCCTCCCCAGACCTCACTAGTGGGATTTTATTAGGTGGTTCTCATTTATTATCAAGAAATTATAATAGGTGTTTTTGGAAGGGGAACCCTGGAACAACAGTAAAGTACAAGTCACGGGTTCGAGCTCTGGAAACAGCCTGTAATGCTTGCATTAGGCTAAGTTGTTTACATCACACCCCTTAGGGTGCGGTCCTTCCCTGGACCCTGCGTGAATGCGCAATGCTTTGTGCATCAGGTTGCCCTTTTTTATTTAATGTAATGGATTTTTTCACTCTTAATTATATTATGCTTATTCTTTTTAATCAGAAAAGTAATACATACCAAAGATATTACTGATTATCTAAAGTGTTGTACAACGCCCTATTTATATACAGTGATTACATAATAATAGGTATCTACTTCCCGATGTGGGACACTATACATGACTAACAACTTAATGCTCCCCCTTAAGCCGGTGCATATAAATCATATGTGTCGAGCTTGTTACAGATGTAACGAATATGAGAACCAGTAAGAGACTTAGTGAAAATAACCGCTAGTTGATCATTCGACTTCACAAACTTTGTAACAATATCTCCTGAGAGTATCTTTTCTCTGACAAAGTGACAGTCGATCTCAATGTGTTTAGTCCTCTCATGGAACACCGGATTTGACGCAATATGAAGAGCAACTTGATTATCACACACCAGTTCCATCTTGCTGATTTCTCCGAACTTCAACTTCTTGAGCAGCTGCTTGACCCAAACTAGCTCACACGTTGTCATAGTCATGGCCCGATATTTGTCTTCGCCGTTAGATTGAGCAACTACATTCTGTTTCTTGTTCTTCCGAGAGACCAACTTACCTCCTACTAGAACACAATATCCAGACGTAGAACGTCTATCAGAAGGTGATCCTGCCCAATCAGCATCTATGTACCTAACTATCTAGTCGTGGCCTCGATCCTCGAATAGTAATCCTTTGCCTGGAGCTGACTTTATATACCGAAGAATGCGAACAACTGCATCCCAATGACTATCACAGGAGAATCCACCGACTTACAACACTTACCGGAAAAGAAATGTCAGGTCTAGTCACTGTGAGGTAATTCAATTTGCCAACCAACCTCCTATATCTCGTAGGATCTCTACGAGGCTCCCTCTGTCCAGGCAGAAGCTTAGCATTCGGATCCATAGGAGTGTCAACAGGTCTGCAACTCATCATTCCAGTTTCCTCAAGAATGTCCAAGGCATACTTCTGCTGTGAAATAACAATACTTGAGCTAGACTGAGCGACCTCAATACCTAGAAAATACTTCAATCTGCCCAGATCCTTAGTCTGGAAGTGCTGAAAGAGATGCTTCAGATTAGTAATACCATCCTGATCATTACTGGTAATAACAATATCATCAACATAAATTGCCAGATAAATACTCAGATTGGAGCAGAATGCCCATAAAATACTGATCAGTGAAAGGAACTCCTGAATAGCTGTGTGAACTTGCCAAACCAAGCTCTAGGGGACTGTTTCAAACCATATAGTGACATGCGCAATTGACATACCAGACCACTAGACCTCCCCGAGCAACAAAACCAGGTGGTTGCTCCATATAAACTTCTTCCTCGAGATCACTGTGGAGAAAAACATTCTTAATGTCTAACTGATAAAGAGGCTAATGACGTACAACATCCATGGACAAAAAGAGACGAACATATGCTACTTTAGCCACAGGAGAGAAAGCGTCACTATAATCAAGCCCAAAAATCTGAGTGTATCCTTTTGCAACAAGACATGCTTTAAGTCGAGCAACCTGGCTATCCGGGCCGACTTTGACTGCATAAGCCCAACGACGACCAACAATAGACTTACCTGAAAGAAGAGGAACAAGCTCCCAAGTGCCACTCGCATGTAAAGCAGGCATCTCGTCAATCATAGTTTGTCGCCATCCTGGATTAGACAATGCCTCACATGTAGACTTAGGGATAAAAATAGTGGACAAAGATGGACCTATTATCTGGATATACCAAGAAAGATGTACGGTCTAATGAGGCTACTATGAAATATTTACAAATGAAAAAAAATCTCGATCTCCGAAAGCGTTTTTCTTTCCCCCGCCACACTTCCCTCCCTTTGTTGACCCTTTCCTTTAATGGTTGGGGAAAGCATAATGAGGTGATGATAGACGATGATAACTTCAACCGACATACTAAGGATTAGGATTAAGTGCGGATCGTACACCTTTGCGGAGCGCAATTGGTTGACTAAGAGGAGACAAGTCCACAGTAGGTGCAGAATCTGATGCAAGACGTGAATAACCTGGGCCTGATGCTGGACGTGGACGACGATGATAAGTCAAAAGTGGTGGAGCCGCAGAAGGTTGAACTGGATTAGGTGGTGGAACTGGAGCTATAGGTGGTGGAGCTGCAACTGGAGCTGTAGGTGGTGGAGCTGCAACTGGAGCTGTAGGTGGTGGAGCTGGAGTTGTAGAGGAAGATGAATGGGAGATAGTGACTGAATCTCCGAAAGATAAAACTAGTAGCACCTTAGAAATATCTAAGTGATTACCTGGACCAGTGAAGTATGATTGAGTTTCAAAGAAGGTAACATCAACGGACATAAGGTACCGTTGGAGGTCCGGAGAATAGCATCGATACTCCTTTTGCGTTCTCGAGTAACCTAGAAATACGCACTTAAGAGCATTGGGAGCTAGTTTATCTTTTCCTGCAGGGATACATAGTTGCAATTGAGTCCTTAAAGTGGAGGAAGGCTAATATGCTATTTGCTAGGGAATGGAATAGAACTTGTTTACATAGTTTTCATCAGGTGAGCTCCAGCTGCTATGGTGTCACCACTAGTATGAGGCATTTACTGGCCTGATTAGTCGAAGTATTTTTATTTCTTAATTGAATCTGATGTGCATCTCAACCATGTGGTTACCTAAGGGGGTCATCAATAAATCAACTATTCATCAATTCCAGACTATTGGGTTCTTGATCATACTGCTATGTTTTCTCTGTACAAGTAATTCATAAAGTTTATTTGTGTTTCTGGCTTACTGCAACTAGAGCTCCTACACCCTAATAGGATCCAGTGAAAGAAAGACAGAATTGCTTTGCTACAGCCCGACGTTTATCAGTAGTGCATATGTGGCACATCATATTTCATTTATCGAAGCCCCATTTACTTCAGAAAAGGTTGATAACCGGCATGCTTCATATGCTTCGATCATCGTGTTCTCTTAATCAGCTGTGTATTGTGGTGTGTGATTATGGTTTTGTATGGTAAAAGATATAAATGTCTTGGAGGCCATGAAACCTATGTATTTCGATTATTCTTCTCATTCTACACTGGATAAGCATTGCTAACTTCACTTCATTCTGTTTTGCTTGTGTGCGCGCTTTTTTCTACAAACATTATCTGTCCCTCGAGGTTGCTCATTCTCTGTTCTGGTATTTTACAGCGACCCTTTTATGAACGGTGGAAAATGATTGACAAAGAAGTGATTGAGCCCAGGAATTATGAACGTCAACATATATACCAGAGTAGAAACCCTTACTATAGATACGAGTTGGAGCCTTTCAGGGTATGTTTCGTCAACTTTGTAACATAGTGTCGTGAGATTAATTATAGTTGATTTCTAGTATCATTTTTTCTAGCTGAAGTGGCTGCTGATCTTTCAACGTCTACCAGGTGAGGAGGAAGGATTTTTGGTTGCTCTCTACTGTCAATAAACTTCTCAAAGGATTTATACCAAAGCTTTCACATGAAGCAGACGGTCTCATTTTTCAGGTTCTAAAGAGTGACAAATCTTTTAGAGTGATTATACTGAATGTCTTCTTGTTCTAGTGTTGTATTGAGTTTCTCCCGTGGAGTCAGTTTTTTGCATCCCTTAAGATGTTTCCAAGTTATATGGTGTGTGTGTTTTGATTGCTATCTTGATGAAACTCTATTTGAAAGCAATGTTGTCAAAGGCGCGCTTAAGCCCTAAAGCGAGGCTCATAATATGTTGAGCGCTTCCCCTCGCTTTGCGGGCGCTTCAGTGTCGCATCAAGGCTCTAAGGCATACTTTTCCTTGCCAATGAGTGTAATCCTAGAAATGCGACAATGAACAATTGATATTTCACTTTATCATTATTTTTTCTTCAATTTTTTGTCCATATATTTGTTATTCATGCTTATAATTATTTGGTTTTGGACTACATGTACATATTTTTACTTTTTCTCCGGTTGCGCTTTTTTTTATTAAAGCCCACGCTTTATTTGCGCTTTGCGCTTAAAGCCCCAATAGAGCCTTACAGCTTTTTTGCGCTTTTCGCCTTTAATACTACTGTTTGAAAGTGGTTCAACCTTTATCTTTGCTTACTGTTATGCTGCAGAGAAGTTATTAAAGATTGTAGCGTATCCTCATTCAGTTAATTACAAATGACATATTTACGGCTAGCAGTGACAGAGATACACAAATAATACACATGCAATTGTTTTAGGTTCTGTACGCTCAGCTACTGTTTTCTTTCCGTGTTAGGGTTGGGATGATCCTTATGTTCCTCGCACGCATGAAGGTCTCTTGAAGTGGAAATACCCTGAAATGAACTCAGTTGACTTTCTGTTTGAGGTTGTGCTCTCCGCTCTCCTAGTGAATAGAGTTGTTTCAGTTTCCTCAGTCTTTTTGGTTTCTTATTTTTGTTTTATCCCTACCACTTACCTGTTAAATATCATTTGTCTCCACAATTTAAGTGGAAAGGCCTGGGTCATGTTTCATGCTCTCCTATTGGAATTAAGTATGAGTATCTCTGATCATATGGCAGGTGGTCGACGGTCGTGCATTGCTTTATCTACATGAACGAGGGAAGAAGAAATTAATGGAAGGGAATAGAGTTGTTTTCCCAGGTTAGAAATTCCCAGTTATATTAGTTAATACCTCTTGTCATATCATGCAGGAATGTTTCCCTTACTTAGGGTTTGGTTGGAAATATAATAGGCGTGAATATCGTATGCATCCATACTCTTTTTAGTGTTTATTTGCTGGCGTGTGTACTTTAGCAACCTGGGTGGATGTGATTTCTTAGTAAAATGGTGTGGTGTGGGGAAATTGGATGCAGTGCTATTATTTGATTTAGTTATCATTGTATGATCTTAAAAGTAAGGAGGCTAAAGTTATCCCCCAAAAAGAAATAATAAATAAAAATAAAAAGTTAACGAGGCCATTTCACACTTACTCTCCTGCGACAGTTAAGGTTCTTTTTTGAATCTTGTGAGGTGGTAAGTAATAGTAAGAATGTGGATAAAAAATACTTTATCTAAAAAAAAGAATGTGGATAAAAATTCTATAGGTACTAAATACTATAAAGGCAATATTGAGAAGAAAAAAAAATGAAGGCAACCCTCCTTTCTAATCCTACTCTCCTCTGAGTTCAGGACACACAGTCTTGCTTTCACTTGTTGCTCTTTGATAGTTGAGGCTCAGAAATTAAAACGTGGATGGTCCTCAACTTGAAATTGGATCAGTTGCTAAAGATGAAAAGGGTCAGACATGTTAGTGGGATTATTTGGAATATTACAATAAGGTTCTCAATGAATCAAGGGCAATAGAACCTTGTTTGCATTTTCAGAGAAGTAACTATTCACACGTGAATATATACAAGATAACCCACATTTAGGTGTCTCCTTGGTCTTAATGGTAAAATTCTGATTAACAAGATCATCCTAGTCAGACTAGGACGTGCACCTCTCGAGATTTTGACAAGAATTGAACAGTTTTGTTTCTTCTCTTACTCTTTAAGATGGTCATTCAAATGGTTGATCCTTGTTGCTTCGAGTTGGTGAGCTACTGATGCTAGTAGTGAGGATAGGGACATCCAGAGAAATGTCTAATCTGCTGTCCTGTAGACTTGCATATCTGAGCAGTTTTTCCTTGTGCTTTATTTGTATCCCCTGAAATCTTTTTTCCTGCATCTCTGGGTATTTACCTCTGGTACATATCCTAAAATTGGTTTCTTTCATGGTCACAGATAGTTCTGACCCGTCAGACTACTCTGGTAAAATAGTAGAGTGTTCTTGGGATACCATTAACCAAGAATGGGTGTGGATGAGGACCAGAATTGATAAAGGAACTCCAAATGATTACAACACTTACAGAAAGGTATGTATCGCTTTAATGGTTAATACTAAGTTATGCAGTTGATTTGTTGATACGTGGACCTGTGCTTTAATAGAACCTCTTCCATATTTTCTCATTTATTAAAGATGGATAGCCCCTATTAGACTAATTATGGTTCCTGTACAACAAAATTCAGGTATTTAGAAGTATTACTGACAACATCACTGAAGAAGTGTTGTTAAATGAGATCAATGAGATCATACGACTGCCAATGTATGCTGATAGGATACAGAATGATAGCAAAGCTCACCATGTACGACGCAGATGAATGAATTTGATTTTGGTGGACGGCATTGTTATTGGTGTAAGCTAGTGATCAGATTAACTTCTCATTGGAAGTTAGCCATGTTCATGTATATCAACGGAAGGGTATTTACGAGCATCCTTAGTCCCTAGGCATGTAATGTGTGCTACACTGGGTTTATTGTATGATCCAGTTGGTACACTGTAAACTTAGTGGTGCATGACTCCGACCTTTAGTTTTTCCTCCTGTTAGAGGAAATTAGCGAAAAGGTCTTCCTGTATATTAGTTTATTCAGTTTTTCTCTTTTTTTCTGGTTACTGTTATATTGTTGGTAGGTTTCTCCAGCAGAAGTGAAACTTAAAGCTCTATGTTATCTGTGAATATGAGTCTGTTATACAAGTAATTTGTAGCTTATCATTTGTTCTTGTTCTTCATTATATTCAGATTGGCTACCGAGATTACTCTGCATGTGTTATGCTGTCTTCCTTCCAATTTAGTAGATACTCCGATGTCCTTGACCTTAAAAATTACTCCCATCTGTTCTATTAGGTGGAATTATATTATTTTTAGTTCGTTAACAAAGAATGAAACTTTTTTATATTCGAAAATAATTTCACTTTTTAAGTTTTGTGGTACCCTTAATGGCATGCTTTGTAGTAATATGTTCAAAATTACAAGTTTAAAAAATGTGTTGTCTTTTTAAATTTGTGCTCGGTCAAGTTACGGTTAATGGACGGGAAGGAGTAAAACAATAAGTAATGGTTTTTGAGATCATTGTTAAAACGTAGAGCATATTACAAAATAGCGACATTAGAATAGCTAAGCTCCTATAGTGATCTTGGAATACAAAACAAGTGAACACCAGTAATCTTTGTTTCTGTCAAATGTGTCCAGGATCTCAATCTTGATAATAATAGGACATTATTTTCTAGCAATGGTGTATTGACTTGTTTGTTGAGACGTGACGGGTAAACAATGGTTTAACCCATTATAGTGTCCTTCCTTAATCCTCACTCAACAGAGATTGTAAGAGAACAAAACTCACGGGGTTCAAACTTGTAGTTGAGTTGAACTTATTTGACTTGTCACCTATTTGTACCAACCCATATGAGGAGTGACCTCATATGATCATAAAAAAATGATTCTCTAAATATCTCATATTTTTATTAGTTTGTGTAATATCTTACAAATGTCAAATGAAATTGGTCATATAACAATTTTTTTTTTGTAATAGATCATAATGCAACCCTTAAATTGGTGTTCATTCACACGTTAAACTTCTGCTTTGCTTGTTTGATTTTCGTCCATCTTCTTTCCTCTTACTTATTTGAGTTGGACATACCGTATTGCGGATCAAAATTTTACCTTGCAATCTTATGTTTGTCTAAAATAAATAAAATAGGTACATAAACAAGAGCAGATCAATAGTTCTAAATCTTATATTTGCCACTGCTAATACAAATTTTGATGGAACTATAGGTAGATATCATCGAGTCAGTAGTTTGTGCCAATTACGACTTAGTAGTAATTTTTATACAAATCATTGTAATTATAGGCAAAACTAATTTATGCACACAATAATGGTGGCAAATGGACGGATTGAATCAAATTGGATTCGGGCGGTTTAGATGATTGATCCAAAACTGGTCAGCACCTAGCTCACCCATATTTCGTTTAGGTAAAAAAAAGGCAGAATACATCGGCAAACCATTAAACTTGTCCTCACTTTTCACTTTGACACTCCATCTTAAGTCTGTTCCATTTGAACACTTTAACCATGCCTTTACTGTGTCATTTAGACACAAAATTGATAAGCAGCAAAACACAAAAGGTGCATGTAATTCACACACCATATTAACGAACAAAACATAGACACGTGGATTTAAGTAAAAAAAAAAACATACAAAACAGAAAAAACTAAAAGAAAAACATGAGACATCACAAAAAGGTTCTAGCCAAGTTCTTCTTCCATTCTCGTTAATCTTTCTCCATCTCAACTGGCTTTACAGATTAAGATTTGCTACAAGGTCTTTTTTTTTTCTTCAAATTTCTCCTCAATTTTCTCGATTGAAACATCAGTACGATATCGAAAAGAGCACGGGCTCTCAAATTTTTGCTTCTATTTGCCGATGTGATAAAAATGTTGAACTGAAAATATCTAGGACAGAAATAAACTCAGGTAGCAGGTTTTACGACTGCAAAATCGATCGAGATAGTGTTTTCACTAATTTTCCGAGTTGAGGTTGGGCTTGCTGTGTTGTCTCACCGCCATTACAGAGCAGTTGAAGCTCTAAAGAAGAAGAAGGATTATGATCAACACTTATTTGAGAATCTACTTGCAATCCAACATCAATAGGGACTTTAGATGGGTTCAGAGGTCCTTTAACATCAATATGTTGCTACATAACCGGTGGGGAATTCACTCTGTTATTTTGTCGAATACCTTGTATGCTCAGAACAATTGATTTTTTTTTTTTGCATTGTTGTGGAGTTTGGCTAGTGAAGTTAGTGGGAGAAAGCTTAGACATATTCTCCACAACAAAAAGCTTTTCGCACTGGTTTTCTCTGTTTTGGACTGCCAGAACTTCATTTCTGGCCAACTGAAACTCCGTCGGTGTTCAACATAATGTCAGAGCTTACACTTCTAACAGTTAAATGATTACTCATAGATTATGAGTCAGTCAATATCACCAATAATGATTTTTTGAAGATGCTTCAATCCAAGCTCCATTTTTATGAGGAAGGTGATGACCTAGACATGAGGTACAAAAGAATAGGAGGTAAAAGAAAAGAAAAAAAGGTTATAAAAAGAAAATTTATTTGTCACGCTCTGAAAAGTGGTGTAATACACGCTCTATGCCATATCATCCTTTTGTGTCTAAATGACACAGTAAAAGCATGGTTAAAGTGTTCAAATGGAACGAACTTAAGATGGAGTGTCAAAGTGAAAGGTGATGACAAGTTTAATGATCTGCCGATGGATTCTGCCTATAAAAACATGGTTAGATGAGAAATAGGTAGGTTAGAAATGGGCTAACGCACATTAGATCCATATTATATAAGTGTAAAATTAATTTATAATTTTTTACCTATGCTAAATTATTAATGTAATACCACTATTAGAGATGTTTCCATTGAACTACATATCGCGTGTACCTCATATCAATGAGTATAAGTTTTTAAAAAATTATGCAAATATTATTAACCAGTGTAATTGAGTTATAAAATAAAATTAAAAAAAGCACAAGCTCTTGAAAATGATGAATATTGATAATATATAGCCAACTTAAAAAAGAAAAATTTTCAAATACATCACATAAAAAAAAAAAAATATTTGCTCAAGTACATAATATGAATTTCATCTTATTCCTTACTAAAAAAATAAAAAAATAAAAAAAGACTCCATATTATTAGGTTTAACTATCATACGAATAATTTAATCGAAGGAGTATTATTTAAATCCAACTACACGTGTTTATGAAAAAATTAAATGATTATCATAAAAATTAAGGTAAAAAATTACTATTTATTATTTGTTAAAACAATAAAAGAAGAAGAAGAATATTGCAGAGAAAGGTAGAGAGGAAGAATTCTTATTGATTTGGGATGAACTACAATGGAATAGAACCCCTCTATTTATAGAAAAAAAAATGACTTAGCCACTAACAAACCCTAAAATTTCTTTAAATATAGACATTCACCTTAAATATATTTTTATTTATAACACTCCTCCTTGAATGTCTATTCAACAGATAATATGCCTCGTTAATTAACTAAAATAAAACCAGTGGGAAAAAATTCTAGTGAAGGAAAAAAATTATTATGTTTAGAAATACGCCTTTTGGTTGCCTTGTTAAAAACTTAGCAAGGAAAACCCAGTGGGACAAAACCTTATACGTAAAAAAGAGTACAACGCGTATTAACCCCCCATCATGGGAGCATTAATTCAGATATTTGAGTCTTTGCATTCTAATCTTGTACACCATCTTCAAAAGATCGTTGGTAAAGATTTGATAAACAAATCAACCATATTAACTTGCATGAATATGTAGCACCTTGAAATCATCAATCTTGATAGATATGTAATGTCTTCATATAATGTTGTCCTTTTCAATATTTCCATAGAGGTAAAAATTCTCGCTACCACATTATCATGCTTATAGTTATAGTAAGATACATATGTGCACAA
Organism: Nicotiana paniculata; assembly: GCA_005239505.1. Lineage (NCBI taxonomy): Eukaryota > Viridiplantae > Streptophyta > Magnoliopsida > Solanales > Solanaceae > Nicotiana > Nicotiana paniculata. The sequence goes on along the minus strand of ML350336.1, from coordinate 12,989 downwards.
ATTGTACTTGAGATGTAGTACTTCATGACCAAGAATTTTATATGCTTTAAAATATTTAAATCCATCGGGGATTGTCATAAGTCATATAAGCCATACAAATCGAATTTAGATGCATATCAAGTTTTTATGTCATGCTAGACATATAAGATAGATAAAAGTGGTTGCACACACCATTGACTTTATACTTTCAAGTGTTTGAACTACATGTCCAAAACAACATGTTTTCTTATGAAACCAATACTACATGAACTGTTTCTCGACTTAAGATCCTAATAAATATTTATCATTATCATAGATGTAGTCTATGAACAATTTATATCGGTTCCAACATTTTTTCATATAGACATAACATAGAGATCTCTTCATTCATATTTTCAGGTACCTGAACCTCTTTTGAGATTTTATGAAGTGTTATGTCATGTGATATTCTAGATCACTTGCCTCCTTACTATGATCATTTAGATCATTTGCTCATCTTCTTTATCAAGAATTTTATTTGACACTGATCTGTCTATACGTTTTAAGCGTACCATAGACTTTGTCCTTCTAAGAATTATTCTAATAGGAGCATTTGCAGTGAGAACATAGTTACTTTCTTTAGGTCAGCAAATTCATCTGACATACTTTGCAATATATTACAGATGAATTATATTTTTATGAACTTCAAGTTCATATTTTCTTATTCGAGGATCTAGATATATAAATGATAATTCATCCCACATAACTTTTTCTCAAATGTTTATCTTGTCTCCTCCTCATGTTAGAAAACTAACTTGCTTCCTCAACTCTGGGAACCATATTTGTGCGTTATGGTGTTAATCAAAATATACACTGCACATCACTAATAATAAGATGGAATTATTTGGTTCCTGACCCTGAACCATTTGTGAGGGAAGAAAATAATATACTTTCACATATAATGTATATCAAACTGATACAAATATATCTTTATTCTCATAAGAAATAGTTTAGCTATTAAATGGTGGCACTCAATAAATTATTTTCTAAACCAATTGTGATGTGAACCAACTTATCAATATAAGTTGTCTTGAATAGAAAATTTGAAAATTATGCTCTAAATTAAATTATTGAGCAAGTTACCTTGCGAATACCAGGTTGCAGGTTAATAATAATCGCACATGTAACCATATCATAGATGCATCTTATGTGGTATACATGACAGATAATGAGCCCATATTCACCTTTGATATTTCTAGCATTCATGGGATTCAATCTCAATTTTAGCTGGTCGATTAATTATTGAGAACAAACAACATAAGATAATTCGTAATGAACTTTCTTGTTCTTTAATATTTACCAATGTGAATTCTCTTTTATTTTTGCACATCATACTTGAATTATCATGTCTAAACAAATATTGATAAACTTCAAGTTTACACCATGACGTGTGCAATTATCAATAAACTCCAAGTTTATTATGATATGAATTTTTATATCAATAAACTTCTACTTTATTGTGGTATTCTTTAATTTGTGTAGTACAAACTGGAGAATAAAGCGGGTAACTTTTCACCTAAATATTATCCCGCTACAAATTGTAGTAATAGAAGATATTAAATCTTTTCCTTATTTATAGTCTTAATATAATCAACCACTTTCGCGAATATTATAGAAACTCAATAAGTTTCTTTGAGAGTTATTATGAAACAATACCTTATTGGTAATCAATTGTGTTTCTCCAAAATAGTATAATTGACTCTTCCAGAGTTCTCAATTGATTTTATACTACCATATATTCATCAATATTCATATGGTGAATATCTCTTTTAAGGAGAAAGTTATACCATTATGGTCATGATCAAAAATATTATAGGCAAGATATGTTGCTTCTATTATTTTTGCCCCTGTAATAATCACATTGCCATAATATTTTGGCATAACCACAATAGGTGCGTGATCAATAATCATTCATTTCATAATAAAATTATTTTCTTATTTCATCTCAAACCTCACTCTAGAGGTGAGTGTGGTGTATTCACTACCACTAGCACGTTCACATCCTTTCAGGAATAAATATGTATTCATAAATCACACGTTATCAATTCACATGTTTAGTATGAAAATCCCTCCACAAAATTTCCTCCCATCGAAGCTAGGGTTCAAAATATAACAAAATGAATCTAAGTCTCAGAATTCCCAGCTATATGCAGGCTACAGATGTCGCATTAGCGGCATGGTGTTTGCAAATGCGAACCTCGCAAAAGCGGACAACTCATCGCAAAAGCGAACTAGGTGAAGTACGACTAAAGTTACGTTTGCGACCAAAATATCGCAAATGCAAACAACCCACACTCGAAAATGCGAGAAATATCTTCGCAAATGCGAAGTCTACCTCAGCAGCTCAGGTTCACTAATACGAGGGATACTTCGGAATTGAGACAGTCGCATTTGCGACAAAAACATCACAAATGCGATGATACCAGTACCAACACTCAAAAATTATAAAATCATTCCGAAACCAATCCGAAACTCACCCGAGTCTCCGAGGCTCCAAACCAACCACCTAGACTAGTCAAAAAACACAACACGAACTCTCTCGCACGATCAAAACTTCATAATAACCTCTAAAAGCACGAATCGAACGCCAAAACGGATGAAAATCAAAATAAACTTCAAGAACTTCTAGAATTGCAACCAAGCGTCCAAACTATATCAAATAAACTCCAAATGGTGCCAAATTTTTCAGGAAAATTCCATATGATGAAACGAATCTACTTGAGGCTTCAAATCTCGCATAACAACCCGAAACGACGAATCACACCTCAAGTCAAAATCAATGAGCTTTGAAACTTCAAACTTCTACAACCGATGCCAAAACCTATCAAATCACGTCCGGTTGAATTCAAATTTTGCACACAAGTCACATTTAACATTGCAGACCTACTCCAACTTCCGAATCGAAGACAACTCCGATATCAAAAAGTCCACGCCCAGTCAAACTTCCAAAAAATCCATCTTTCTCCATTTCAAGCCTAAGTCACTTATGGACCTCCAAATCATAATCTGGACACACTCCCAAGTCTAAAATCACCATATGAAGCCATTGAAATCATCAACACCCCAATTCGAGGTCAAATGCTAAAAAGTCAAACTTAGTCCGCTCTTCCAACTTAATTCTTCAATCCTGAAGCTCATTCTTCCAAATCGATACTGAGTAGTTGAAAACCAAAACCGATGATTCACACAAGTAATAATACATTGTGCAGAGATACTCGTGCCCTCAAACCGCTGAACGAAGTGCAAATGATCAAAACGACCAGTCGGGTCGTTACATTCTCCCCCACTTAAACATATGTTCGTCCTCGACTGTGCCAAGAGTCGTTCCAAGGCCATCAAATCACGGTGTAACCTTACTATGCACATACTCGGGGGGTGATCCCATGTCACTCTAATCCATATAAGCTTGACGATACAACATAACTAAAGATCCTTAATTCAACCTTGGTCCTTAAGCCTTAGAACCCAATCTCCAACATCCGAAATTCATTACAAGGCCCAAGTCTCACATCTACACACTGTATAAGTCTAAACAAGCTGTATTAATCATAATCATAACCCACAAAATCACATGATATACCCCATCACTCAGATACTCATAACAGTAACTGCAACCACCATGGCTACCCGAAAACAAATTCGACACCGGTAGTAAACCTCATATCTATTAGAACCTCGTTCAAAACCTTCATACATGTCCGATGATGAAAGAAACACGTATAATCTCTTAACCACTCATCTGATCAATAAACCAAGAAGCTCACTCATCCGACCAGGTCCATTGCCCAAATCCTCCGCTGAAGCATAGTACATTCTTCCAAACATTCCTTATCCCAATACAAAAATGTAAATCTCAGGTCTAGAAACCTCATCTTAGCCAAACAAGCAGCCCCGCCGACAAGTCTCAACAATAATCATACAAAGCCCCACACAACACGGTTCTGTACACCAACCAGTAATAATTCACACATGACAAATAATAGTAAGAAAGTTAAATACAAAGGCCCCTAATCAAGTTAAGCAGGCAGGGTAATTTTAACATTCCCTATGAACTATTTTCAACAAGGTGAAAGCAATATACACAAAATAAGTATAAGGAGTTACATTTCATCACATTACCGTTACGGCACGCAACCCGATCCTATCATATCAGTCCGCATAGGGTACCCATCGAGCCACAATACTTGGGCTCACTGATCACATGTGCGTCAACATCAAGCACGATAAAGTGATTAGTCACAAACACTGCTGAGAAAGACAAGTACAACTATGGTGCAATAAGCAAGTCAACATCACGAGGGCCATCTCACCCATAATGCCATAAGGCCTAAACGAAATTACCATATGCGTGCGAAGAATCATATAACCCTCACAACCCATTATAACATAAGAGAGAAACACATTACATAGACCAAGTCACTTATAACATCCATTCCGCCCGATGATATACCAGTGATAAGCTGCGGATGAGCAAGCAAATCTGATCTGATACAGAATGCATGTTCTCATTAGGCTCACAAATAGTCCCCAAACCAAATTCCAATCATTCCCGAACAGGTAAATAACCTCCCAAAAGCCCATAGAAACATTTCCATAGTACATACAATCAATCATCGAATCCTCAACATTTCTTCACAATTCGCAATCAAGGAACATTCTGCCAACGAGAATATCCAGTCTTTGCACCTCATGTATACCAAAATTTCCATATCCCATCTCAACACCGTTACTCAAATGGCTGGTACATCATTCATACTCCACCATCTTATAGGAAAATATCCACAAGTCAAAACACAATGCATCTGCCAATCGGCGAACTCTCCTCCGGCTAAACAAATAGTGCCAGCATAATCTTAAACACCTGAAATCGTCCGTGTCACCAAGAACTCATATCCTTCCCTCCAAAACTAAACCGCAACCTTGTACACAAAACTTTTGAACCCCCACACGACGCATTGCCTCTATCATGCTAACTTGCGACACTATGAAAATTCCATAATCAACTCTGAACCATGAGCTAATTAAACATCTCATCAATCATGAACCCTGCATTTAACTCAAACTAGGAGAACATCACCACACGTAATATAGCTTCTATACCTGTAGCAAAAACCCACTCCGGACGTGGTCACAACCATGATGAATTCTTCGAAACTCAATAACATATGATCGATTCATCGGGACTAATCACCTCTAACTTAGCAGAATCACCCAGACTGCCAACCCAGAAGTAACTCAATCTGATATGATCGCCCTGAAGGAACCTCCAGGTAACCCGAATCCATTTCTTGCATCTCTCCAACATTGTCATGTAGATCTTTCTTGACAAAGAAATACCGGAGATCCGATCACCATTCGCTACCGATCTCAACCCTACCCATAGAAAAATTCAAAAGTTCTTAAAGGCTACATAAGACCTGGAACTCGCCAATACCTTCTCGATAACCACTCACCTTATTCTGATCTTCAATACACAACTAATACGCATCGAGCAACCCATGCTTCACCAGCACATGATTATTCGAAGAAACAACCACGAAATCCCTCAGCCTGGAAACTGATATGGCGCATGATCATACAATTCGATCATTATTAGTAGACTCCCCTACTTAGCCCGAAGCCATATAACACCTCATCAACAATCCAAAGTATCATATATTCATAGCATGCCCCGATCTTGCATGGATATTTAACGGAATAATTAAAAAACTCATGCATCATAGAACACTCTGAAGACTCTACCAAGCGCTTACCCATCCTTGCGTCAAAACAACTTCCCCAAATGTTCTGAAATGATAGCATATGCACCCACCAAATGGAAGCCTCATACAAAACACACGATCCAAACTCATCACGCCGTGGATGGCCCACCGGCTATACCCAAATTGACACCTTACTATGAACCTACCTTAATCACAATAGCTAGGCCACCATCCAGCCTTCCCAAGTATGTGCTTACCAACCAGGTATAAGAACCCGCCTCGTACCATAATTGAGCGACTGGAAAGTTTAACATTGCATCCGCTCCTGAGACTAGACAACACATCGCAATGATAATTAAGCATCCATATCCATTCTTCATCCATTTGCAACATCACAAATCGTTGGTGCATAACGAATACTGAGTGCGCCTCATCACATATGAATAAATGGGAAAAATCAAAATCGTAGGTTTCAAGCTAAAACAAGGACGCACGATGAGGAAATAAGAAAGGGAAATGTTCCTAAATGCCCTGTAGCCTCCCGAAGATAGGTATGGACGTCATCATACCGATATGCAAGACTTTACTAGACACTTGCTCATGACTCGTAGAACCTACGAACTTAGTGCTCTGATACCAACTTATCACGACCGATGTACCATTACGAGCTCTATATGAGTGTTATTCCATGAAATAACTCGAATTTCAAATCATTCACTTGCTTTAACTTCTCATTCTATGGATGTAGGAGCATCAACTCTGTTCCTGTGGGCTTTTGAGGAGCAGGAGAAATTGTTGGAGTTCTATGAAAGAGTCTCGGGAGTCAGGATGCATGCCAGTTTATACGACCAGGTGGGGTGGCACAAGATCTGCCTCTTGGCTTAGGTATAGATATTGATTCATGCACACAATAATTTGCTTCTCATATCGACGAATTAGAAGAGATGTCAACCGAAAACCGTATATGGAAACAACGATTAGTGGATATTGGTACTGTCACCGACCTTCTTCCCTTGATTGGTGTTTTAGGTCTTCTTATCGAAGAGGGCACTTTAATCTTGCTTTAGAGGCCCGAATGCTTATCATTCTTGCCTTCTAAACTTCTTTATATCGAGGGATGAGGAACCATATTATCCTGCTTTGGGATTCTTTTCTCCTCATCGCTAGCCAGTGGGGATGCTATCTCTCTTTATCCAGTAGTCGTTATAGAACCTGACTCAACCTGCTAGGTAAGCCCACTAACAGTCAATACAATCCAAACGAGATATATTGGAAAACACTGAAAAATTATTTGAACATTTATATATTAACCCAAGGACTGGTAGTACATATCATGAGCTTCCAAGAATTTGAAATTTACAAAGCAGGTACCAATAAATACACCATCTGTTTGAAAGTTACATAAAAAAATTAGCAATATCTAAAGCTACCAATAACAAGTGGCATCTATATTCACCTCCCGACATCATCAGCAGCTTCGCTCCAAAATCTGCACGCAAGGTGCAGAAGTGTAGTATGAGTACAACCGACCCCATGTAACCAGCATGTATCTTGTCTAACCTCGTCGAAGTAGTGACGAGGATTTTTAGTTAAAAGATACTCACTGATAAAACCTGTACCGTAAACTACCAATAGAAGTAGAAGAGAGAGTATACATAACGAATATGAAAAGCAATAACTGAGACTAGAAGAGATCATAATTTAACATTTCCACTATCTCGACCAATCTTTTCCTTAGTGCGAAAACCAATAAACTACGATAGTCACTTCATAACTTTCATAGCGTGAGGAATGTACTCAGATATCAAGTCAATTGAACGGCAACACCCTTCATGCATTTATGTCATCCTCACCAAATATGCGTATAACAGTACCAACCAGATGGAAGAAATGCCGATAATAGTTATGACAAAGTATTCATGATTTGAGTATATATGGACAATGATGAATGCAAATATACATAAGGGAAACAATAATAGACTATGTAGAAGACATAGGAGTAATGATAGCAATTAGAAAAAGGAAACTAACTAGCATGGTGAAGGCACACATGATCTTTATAAGTTAACAAGTAGAGGCATGAATAACTAACATGGTAGAAGGTTTTGTACTAACGTGCAACAAGATAGATACGACATAATTGTAATTATAACAACATGTAGGCATGGTATTTGCAAGTCAAGCAAGTAGAAGACATGAGCAACACAATAACAATTGAGATAGAGGACAAGGACAAGGCAATAACAACAAATCACATAAGAACCATAATTACAACAATAACAGCTCAATGTAAATGCATGAACATATACACGAGGAAAAGATATCACAACATAATGCATGCCCCTTGTCCTCGCCTGCATGGAAACACCCATCGTGCCATGAACTCATGATAATATAAAATCATAATAATATAAATGAAATGGCACGACATCACCCTTTGTGCTTCTAGTCTCAAATAAAATGGCACGACATCACCCTTCGCGCTTTATACTCACATAACTTGGCACGACATCACCCTTCGTGCTTTACACTCACATAACATGGCACAACATCACCCTTCGTGCTTTTACTCTCAAATGATATTGTCACGACCCAAAATCCAATATAGGTCATGATGGTGCCTAACGCCGCCGTTAGGCAAGCCAACGTTGATTTTTCAATTTTTATTCATATATTTTATTACTTTGAAATTACTAATTCCAAATAATTTAACAGCATAAAATAGAATTTACAGAGTAAAGGATGATAAATACGTGATCTATGATAACAACAACCAGAATGAACTCCTAAAACCCGGTGTCACAACTACATGATCATTTTCTAAGAAATACAATAGTAATACAACATCTGTCTAGAATGTAGATTAGACAAGATAAAATAAATAGTACAATAGGGACTCGGTGGGCTGCGAGGCGTAGTTTGGATGGAATCTCACATAAAGTCTCCTCAACAGGTGCCTACGCGCCAAGATGAACACCTAAAGACCTGTCACATTCTGCACATTTAGTGCAGAAGTGCAACATGAGTACGTAAGTCAATGCGTACCCAGTAAGCATCTAGACTAACCCCAGAGAAGTAGTGATGAGGGATCGACGTCGACACCTACTAGATGTCCAAATGGATAAATAATATGATAATTTCTAACAAATATGAAGTGCACAACAATAGTGGAGTAAATCTGTAATATCATAATATTCCAATCATCCCTTTTAAAGCATAAATCACTTGGTGTTGTATACTACCTCAATGCTTCAGAAAGTGCCAAGTGTCAATATCAAATCAATAAGAAGTACCATAAAATGTCGGGCATCAGTGGAAGGTTTATCTTGTGAATATTCGAACTACTAGAGATAATGCACGATTCCGCCGAGATCGTTCAGTCTGATCCAGAATAATGTGTACACTGCCGAAGTTCGAGCAACACGAACCATAGATGCATCTACATACTGCCGGGGTGTTAGGCCCGCTCCACAAGAAAGGAAGGAAATATCCGAATCACAAGATACGTGTTTACAATGTAGCACATGAGCACAAAGTGAATATAACCTTTTACTGTTTCTCAATTTCTTTGCCAATAACTCAAGTGATAGGGCTGGACCTAAGATATATTAAATTTCTAAATCAATTTAAATCATATTTCAATTAATCAAGTCAACAGAATAAGTCCAAGATTCAAATATTGCATGATAAAATCCTAGGTCTACCCGGACATAAACATGCTTTAGCTACGTACAAACTCGCGTCACCTCGTGCGTACGTAGCACCCACAACTAGTAGAACATAACAATTAATATCACCTAGGGGTATTTTCCCTCTCACAGGGTTAACCAAGAGACTTACCTCGCTCCAAATTTCCATAACCGACTCCAACACCTCTCTAACACCTCAACTCCAAGCCAAACATTCCGAAACTAGTCAAACCATATGCAAACCAATGAAAATTTACTCTAATACTCATAATAATTCAATTCTTAACAATTCCCAACTCCGCTCGAAAATTCAATAAAGTCAACCCCCAGGCCCATGTGCCCGGATTTTGAAAATTTTTGTAAATAAACTTTACCCATAATATTACGAACTCAAATATATAATTTATTCCCAATTCCAAGTCCAATTTCGTGGTCAAGTCCCAAAATTTACAAATTCTAGGTTTTCTCCAAAATCCCAAATTTATACCAATTTCCATGTTTAAATCCATATATAAACCATGTATTTAACTCATAAAGTGCGGGAATTACTGCCCCCGCCCTCCGTTTTTGCGATTCCCTACTCGCGTTCGCGTAGACCAAAGGTCTCCTCTCCTATTTCCCTCATCTCCTCTTTGCGTTTGCAGTTGGGCCTTCGCGAAGTACCACCTACGCGTTCGCAGGCCCCTCTTCGTGTGGGAAAAATCACTAGCCCAAAAATCCTTCTTCGCAAACACGTCTCTTTCCCCAGGTTCGCGAAAGACAACACCAACACCATCAAACCAGCAACAACTTTTCATCCCAATTTGGACCGAAACCACCCCGAAACACGCCCCAGGCCCCCAGGACCCTGTACAATCACGCCAACCAATCCCTAAACATAACACAGACCTGATCGAGGCCTAAAATCACATAAAACAACATTCAAATTACGAATCGATGATCAAATTCCTTCTTTAAAATTCTAAACTTCGAAACTTTGACGAACGCGTCCGATTCATACTTAAACATTCCGGAATGACGCCAAAATTTACGTAGAAGTCATAAATCACAATAAGAACCTATTCCAAGGATCAGAATCCCAAAAGGGCATTGATAACACCAAAACCCACTTCAAACCAATTTCAGGAATTTCTTAAACTTTCAAATTGCCAATCTTCCAAAATAAGCGCCAAAATGCTCATGGGTGATCCGATACTCAACTCGAATATACGCCCAAGTAAGAAATCATGATACAAACCTAGTGGAACCTTTAAATCTTGATTCCGAAGTCGTTTATTCAAAATTGAAACCTTGGTCAACTCTTCCAACTTAAAGCTTTTGAATTTAGAATTTTATTTCCAAAAAACTTCGAACTTCCCGAAATTCAATTCGGACCATACGTACAAGTCATAGTACCTGAAGTGAAGCTACTCAAGGCCTCTAACCTCTCAACGACACGCCAGATCTCAAAATGACTAGTCGTATCGTTACATTCTTCCCCACTTAAACATACGTTCATCCTCGAACGTGCTAAGGACTGCTCCGGAGTTGTCCAAAACCACTATTTCACATCTCGTGTACCTAACCGTACCACCACAACCGAGGTGAGCATATTGGCTTGAGCCAGACTGAAAATTCTCCCTTTTATTTAGTCAATAATCCTTAGAACGAAATTCCAACCTCCGAAGTTCTCTAAAAGACTTGATTCTAACATACGAACACCATATCAATCACTACACACTGTATAAAACATGATTATATACCTTTGCTGAATTCACATCATGCGCTGTATATTTCACATGACCATAATAACATCCTTTGACAACAATAGTCGCAATTCCACGAATCCGATGCCCACAACACCCTCACGACACATATAAGTCCTGTTCTAACTCCTGCAATATTTCCACGACGGAAGATATGTGTAGAAATTTATAACCACCTTCCGAATCAACAAATCATAGAGTCTCTCCCCCTGGCAAGGACCATTACTGCATTCTGAACTAAATAACGATATTTGCTCTTTAATATTCCCTTCATAACTCCGACCGCACTGATCCCAGATCCAATAACCTCGTCTCGCCCAATACAAGCTGTTCCGGTGATAGCAATCTCAAACACTACCAAAACCTCATATAACACCAACAATGCACCAATAGTTACAAACTCTAATATAACTCATAAGGAAGAACAAACTCTAACAGGGAATTACCACGCCCGCGTAACGAATAAAATGGCCGAATAGGTCATATGAACCTACCTTAGGGATGAAAACAAGGCGCACAAACTGAGTCTAAGGAACTATGCTCAACATATTACTGTTGCGGCATACAACCCAACCCAATGTGACACTATTGCGGCGTGAAACCTGATCCGTTGTGACGTTGTTGCGAGATGCAACCCGATCCACACAACATACCCGTGGAGGCGTGCCACCCAATCCAAACCATTTACTCGTGGCAGCGTGCCACCCGATCCGAACAATATACCCGTGGCGGCATGCCACCCGATCCACACATAACAATTAAAGAAAACACACATCAAGCCGTAATGCTTATACTTATGAAATGTCCTAATATCAATCACAAATACGCCAAGTGCATAATACAAATCTTGGGGAGACGGGTAGCGCCATACGCTACGAAACTCAAGCACAACTAAAGTACGATATATGATCTGCATCTCGATAGCCATCCTACTCACATAACAACACAACTATATGGGACCTACACATGTGCGAATAATAAATCCGTCTCACGACCCACATGGCACAATAAAGTATTACATAATATAGCTGATGACGAAAATAACATCCAATGCCTGAAGACTCCTCCATAAGAAATGCTATGCGGAATGAATGCACCCGGCTTGGTGTAGAGCACACATCCACATTTAGACCCATCAACGAACCTCAAGCCGATTCTAATCGTATCGTACTAGGCTAATAATATCTCAAGGATCCACAATAACCCTTTTCCATGACACATAAGAACAACCGTCAAATTCAAAACAAACTCACACGGTCCACAACCCAAGGAATAGAATGCCTATCAGGCATAAACTCTCGCATTTGCAATATTACTGATGCGTGGCTAGAATTCATGATTTTAAGCATTATATACCTTGCATTTTATGTGCTTTAATGATAAAAATACATGTCATGTGTGCCTAATGGAAGTTATTTAATGTGCAGGCGAGTTGGAAATGGAAGCCGAGCGAAATGAAAGCATAAACGTTGGATAATACGTGCAAGAGTCGAAAAGGAGCGATCCGGGACAAGCCTGGCGACAGCCAGGCGTTAGACCCCAAACGCCAGGGGGTGCCTGGCGTTAGCCAGGCGTTATACCCAAAACGCCAGGGGGTGCCTGGCGTTAGCCAGACGTTATACCCAAAACGCCAGGGGTTGCCTGGCGTTAGCCAGGCGTTATACCCAGAACGCCAGAGGGTGCCTAGCGTTAGCCAGGCGTTAGACCCCTAACGCCAGGGTGCCTATTTCGGTAAAGTCCGAGTTTTAAAGGTTTTTAAATGTTTCCAAGCGAGGATAAGAGTCTTTTACACGGGTAGGGTTTATCCCAACCGTATAAATAGACCCAAGAACACA